>JAXQQM020092802.1:0-108396 GCA_034641835.2 Pinus albicaulis | reverse complement strand
CTGTTTTTACACCTGCATCATCCATCTTGCTTACAGAAATCAGATTTCTGGCCAATGCAGGAATATGCAGAACACCAGGAAGTGTTCTAATCCTTCCACCTTGCAACTTCAGCTTGACCTTTCCACGTCCGACGATTCTGGCCTTCCTATCATCCCCTAGGAAGACATCACCACCATCATATTTCTCATACTCGCAGAACCACTCCCTATGGGGAGTGAAGTGAAAGGATGCACCTGAGTCAATCAACCATGACTCATTATCTACATGTGTATTTGAAGAAGAAGCCAAATACACATCCCCACCTTCATCCAAGGTGGTTTTTGCCTCTGCAGAAGGACCTTCATCAGATCCCTTTCCTTTCTCAGGAGCTTTAGATCTGCATTCCTTTTTGTAGTGCCCTTCCTTTCCGCATTTCCATCACACCTTTACAAACTTTCCAGGAGATTTAGATCTCCCTCTAGATTTAGATCTCCCACTCGAAACCTTATTCTTGTTTCTGTTCTGGGACCTTCCTCGTACAGATAAGGCATCTCCATTCTGACCCTCCATATTTCTCCGTCTCATTTCCTCCGACAGCAAGGCTGAGACAATGTCATCAAATTCAAGGTAGTTGTATTGCTACCTATTGCAATAACCAGACTGTCCCACGAGTCTGGTAGAGAGCACAACAAACTGATGCACTTATCTTCATCTGAGATTTTACTATCAACAGACGACAGCTGACTTACCACAGTATTGAAGGCGTTCAGATGCTCTGTCACCGAGTCTCCATCCTTCATCCTCAGGTTATACAACTTTTTCCGCAGGAACAACTTATTCACCAGAGACTTAGATTGGCACAAAGTCCCAAGTTTTTCCCACAAATTCTTCGCCGTAGCTTCCCCAGATACATTCAACAATACTGAATCTGACACACACAATCGTATTGTGCTCTTAGCCTTCCGATCCAGTTTCTTCCAGTCTTCATCTGACATTCCCGTTGGTTTAGTACCTGGATCTACCGCGATCCACTGATCTTTATCCACCAGCAGATCCTCCATCTTGAGCTTCCACAACTCAAAACTCTGACCATTAAATTTCTCGATCTCTATCTTTCCGCCGCTCGCCATCTTCTTTCACCGCAAGAATTGATCCCGCAGATCTCCCACTGAACAGGGTCTACCACAGGCCCGAGAAAAAAACCCTCAACAACAAAGGCGTCCCCTTGAAGCCGAAACAGCTCTGATACCAAATGTAGGTTTTAACCCTGAACAGAAATATCTACACACGATTCTTATAACAGAAAATAAACAATAGCAAGAGCATAAAACATAAAACAGATAAACACAGAGATTTTCCCCCGGATCCCAAATCGGGACGACCAGCTTGATTTTTCATTATATTCCTTTTAGTGTTACAACACATATATATACATGCCGAAGCATACATAAACCCCAATCCATTAACCCTGGATTATAACATAACCGTAGTTCCCTTGACCGGATCTACAAAATACCAGGGGCCGAAAACCATCGAACCCCAAAACCATGTGCAAAACCATGCACAAAACCATGGGCAGATCCGCCTATGAGTGGGTCCGCACAAAAACCAATTTTGGCCGGGGCGCTGCCCTGGACCCCAACGGTGGGGACTGCTTCGCCCCTCGTGACCCCCCAGCTACGCCCGACGCAACATACAGCGTGCGGGGCTAATCGTGGAAAGAATATAACACATACCCAACAACAGGCAAGTGTTGTTCTGCAGTTATTTCATCTTCACCAGTAAACCTAAAAAGAAACTTAAGATATTATTGAGGCATTTCATTCATTGGTTGAGGAAAATTTAATGGTGCATATCTGTTCATCAAGAAAGTAGGGGCTGCCATGTTTATGCCCTGATTGACTGCTCCTTTAGTATTGGGAATCTGTGTACCAGTTGTAGGTGTGGATGAATGGGGTGAAACGACTGATAAAGGAAGGGGTTGATAAACTAAATAAGAAGAACTAACAACTATATTAGGATGAGTTTCTATAAATGTGAAAGATACAGATTCGAAAGGCTGCTCTTCTAACCTTGGTTCTTGGAAGTGAATGGATGAAGACAAGGATTATTGTTCCGAGAAAGTGAGTTTCTGGGAAATATCCTTGGATGAAATAGTATGAGAACTCCTTCCAGGTGCACGCAGTGTGGCATCAGGTGTAGAAATGGTTTTTTATTTCTAGCTCTTTTTAGAAACCAACTTTTATGGATTTGAAAGGGTAGGAACCTTCTGTTGAGAGGTATTAGACCTCGTATGTGGCCTCTTATAAGCCAGAATTAGAAAATGAATCACAACTTTTAATATTTCCCCTCTCTGAACAACCAAGGGAAATACAAACAAAACCCAGGGAAAAGACTTCGTTTATTTTTTCCCTGGCAACAACACCAAAAAATGTTTTTCCTTAAGAGACAATCCCTTAGCTGTGATAAGGAATCAATGCTTAAGCCATTTATATGACTATGTCACAAAATTATTTTTCTTTGTTTCATGACCCTCAAGTATTTATCATTAAACCCTCCAATATCAAATATAATGAACATTTGACAATGTTGTCTTTTACTTATGTTGAATTAAATGACCAGAAGAAAATGAAAGAAAGAAGTCCAAACTGATATGTTGTTACACAAAATATATCATCTCAAACCCCATAAGAATTATATGAAAGAAAAAGTTAAAATTAAGGAGTGCCAATTAAGGGTTTTAACTCTTGCTTACAGAGGTAAAAAGAGACCTGCTACTCATTACTTCGTTTTATTCAAAGATAGAAAACACAGAACGAAAACTTGAACACATATCAACATAAACATATTCCAGAAATTTTCCTCTCATTCATTAATATTTGAAAGCTTTGAGTACAAAAATTGTAGTTTGAAGGTCCAAAACTTGGAACCTTCCTTCATCTAAATTATTACATTAAATACAATAAAAATTAGTTTGAAACTGTTATAACTAATCCTAACTACCTCAACTCCTTAGGACTTTGAAAACTATCTATTACATACTCTAAAAAAGTCTTATTACATTTACATCATCTTTGAAATATTATAATAACATAAAAAATTAACACCCTAATCTATATGTTGAATGTGAATAGTTGATGATTCTGCTACATTTCCCAGATCAGCTTCTGATTTGTCTTTCTTTGAAGTTGAAGGATTTTTTGGAAAGTCTATTGTCCAGGCTCTGCACTTCTTCCATATCTCTACTCTTGTCCTGGGTGAGTGTATCAGATTATGATACTCTAACCTGAAAGCAATAATTCGGATGTAAGATGATCTTTCTGTAAATAGAGTTTTTACCAGCCACAACAGCTAAAAATGTCTCTGAAGAAAGTTGATCATTGTTGCCCCCTTGAGTACCTGAGTCTTTTCAGGTGTATTATCAACTTTTTTTTTTGTTAATACCAGTAATTTTTCATAAGAATCCCATGACAATAGACCTCCTCCTAATGCCCGACATGAAGGTAAACCTGCTTTTGTTAATTTTTCCAATGATTTATCAAACTGACTTACTGCTTCTTTGATTTCAATCAACCTCTTTTCCGTGGCTTTTCTACAATCATTCTTGAAAATAATCTTATTAATTTCTACTGCATTAATATTATATTCTCAATCTCATTTTCCTCCAATTCTTGTTCTATTTTGGAATTAATAAAGTTGATGAATCTTTTTTCCAAAATAGCCCTACTGATTTTCTTTTGTTTATCTGCCATTACGTGTTCTTCAAATTCTCTGGTAAGACTCCTTTCTTCTGCAACCACCATCAAGAAGTCCTAAAGACTTCATTTCAGAAATGATATGATTCCAAATGATATCTTTTGCCTGTATTAAAGATATGTTCCCTTTCAATTTCTCTTTAAGGCTTTTGATCTCAGCATTGGCATTTTGACTGTCCATTTTGTATTTACTAGCTTCATTTTCTGCAGCTTGAATAATCTTTGATGCAGTCTCTAGATCTTCTTGAGACTTCTTCTAGTATCTTTCTGCCATCTGTAATTCAGTATTCAATTGAGAAATCTGTGCTTGAGGATCTTCGTTACTTGAAGGGAAAACTAAAGTACAAGTATGATTATCAATATGATTTTTCAATGATATTGCAGTTTTTTTTATGTTGGAGATTTCCTCCTTTTGCATAAGCTGCTATAGCATCTTTTCTTGCTCGTTCTCTACCTCTGCAACCTCTGCAGCCATTGAATTATCTCTTGTAGGTATTTTTAGCTTTTTTTTCAATGTAGATATCTCTGCTTCAACACTCTGCATAAGTTTCTGCACAACAGTCCAGTCCTATCATTAGGGTCCACCCTAATCTTTATTATGATTTCTTCAGTTCCTCATTTTAAATGGTTAAAGCCTTAGAGTTGGATTTTTATAAATTGAACTGTTTAATGACTTTCCCAAAAATATTCTCTGATTTCATTTCCATTGCATTAGTCTTTGTCAATTCATTTACAATCAATTGACATGTCTGCATATGTAAGTTCATCTTATCCAACAATGGGATTTTCTTCACATCTATACTTATATTTACAGTATTGAAATTACTAGAGGAACCAATTGACATGTTATTAGGATGTGACAAGGCAATTCTGAATTGATCTTTCTCAAGATCTGTGGCAGTCAAAAGCCTTGTTTGATCTGGAGCAATCCGATATTCATATTGTGCTTTCATCTTCTGATTCCTCTCTACAATTTGGGAAAACATCTATTTGATCATAGGTACTTGTTCACAAGAAGTCTCATGCCTTCTAGGTGAGGTAGGAAAATTTTGTTCCTCTCCCAGTTGTAGAGAGTAACCAAGTTGATTATATGCATGTTCTTCATTAAAATTTGTCCTTTTCTCAGCTCCTTGCTCCTCATCTCCTAATTCAACTACTATTTCTTTACTTCTTTTATTATACTTTTCTAAAATGATAGGAGTTTGAATATTTGAACCTCTTGAACTTACTACACCTTTGCTAGCTATCTTTTCTAAATCTGACCTGCTTTCATGAATGAAAGATGAATACCCATTCTCAATTATTCTATTGGAAATTACACTATGTGGGTCATAAGCCCAACTTTCCCCTAGAAACACATGCATATCATCTAGTATTTTAGTAACTTCTTAAAATGTTTGTCTCATATTAACAATGAAAGGACCTACAATCATGGGCAATTTAAACATATTTCTCTTTTTCATGGGCATAAACTGAACTTGATCAACATTTAGACTTTTTCGAATAAACTCCAAGGCAAATAGCCTCATGGGAAAAAATACTCGAAGTCTATAAGGCTCAACACCTGCTCCATATAACCTAATATCTGAATAATCCTCAAACACAAACCAATCTCCAAACTTACAGTTTGCTCCTAAATGCAAGAATTCTTGAGCTTTGGGTAAAAAACAAGGGGGAGAAACTCCATTCAAAAGAAACTCCATTCAAAACCTTATATGCACTTGACATGAAATAACTAGAAAAATCAAATAGTCCATTTTCATTTTGATCTCTCCTTACTATATCTGTCCAGAAAACTACAGACTGCCTCTTCTTATTCATTTCCATGATATTTAGACATAGATGCATAAATTCCTCCACATTTTGATATAAGAACAAGTAAATGATTAATGAAGGAAATTTGAAAGAACCTGTTAATGATAGACTCATCAGCTATGAATTTAATGCTTCCTGCCAATAGGATGGAATATCCAACACCATTCTTGGCTTCATCATCATGGAAAACATCCCTAACATTGTTTTATCCACCATACTATCATCATTTTTCCCAGAATTTTAGCAATGCTGCTCACTACTGATTGAATCTCAGTATCAAAAACCTCCATAGGAAAATCCTTGCTGTGAGGCTGAAATTGCCGTGTGTTGGGATTTAAAAAATAAATAAGTTGACTGAAGTCTTCACCTGCAATATTATCATAACATGCTACCAAATATTCATCAGAGAATTGAACACATGACTCTGACTCAGGGTAACAAATGGCTTGGAGGATTAACTGGGTGGACATTTGCAGAGCATTCTCTCCCCGACAATTCGTCAAATAACATTTTCCAGGATACATAATGGAAACCATCCAGGATATCAATTCAGGAAAAATATGAGTTCTAGGGATACATGCAGACAACAAACCAGACTTGGCCATGGTGGCATACACTGGAGAAGCTTTGTCATTCAAGAATACTTGTTGGTAAAATGGAAGATGGACCAGGGAACAATTAGTGTCTTCGATATCCCTCTCGATATCCATGAGAGGGATATGACTAGCAAAATCAAATAGAGATGAACACTTGGCCATAATTTAGGACTATGGCAACCAACAACTTGCAAGGTGGCTAAATTTTAACAAGGTGAGGGGAAACTAAACATGACGCAGCAGAAATCAATCTCAAAAATTAACTTAATCCGAAATGACTTCAAGAAAATGTAAATTTCGTTTAAATAGGTGGCACAACCTTTTAAATTAAATGATGACATGACGTGCCAACGAACCGTTGATTTCACCTGACGTGGAGGACAACTGCGAAAAACTCAGCGCCTTATGTCAGTGCGGGGGGTCTCGGGGTACAGAGAAATATTTTGGCTTGTGGACCCGCATTAAATCTCCACCGCACATTTTTTTTCTCCTGCAGTCAACCCGGCCAGCTATGGAGGCACCCTTCTTTTTAATTAGTGTGCTAGTTGTGCTCGCAGGTTGAGTCATTCAATCAGAGTACGAGCTTTCATCACATCCCGCATGACATAATGATCAACCTTTAAAATATAAGTCTGGGACCCACTTCATAAGGTTAAAAGTGTATAAAATTTTGACTTTAATGCAATGAAAAGAAATATTTTTATGCCAAAGTATAAAAATTATAATATTTTATCATATTTTTGACAATTTTCTATTTTTATATTTTCAGAGTCAAAAATAAAAGGATATTGCAAATGATCTACAACAGACAATACCACATAATTCAACCCCTGCCTGCTTGTAAATTAATCAAAGTAGCAACACTTGTATGACAATTCTTATCATATACATAAAGAGAACCTGCAGAGCATTTTCTTGAACAAAAATTGAATAAAGAATATTTTACGTACCATATTAGTGGCTGAAATCGTTCCTGCAATGGAAATTCTTTGTGGCATTTTATGAAATAGGTTTTGAGTTTTTTTTTCCTTCAGTTTTGAACAGTTTTTGAAGTGAGATCTTGGGAAATATTTTTTGGGGAATGTTCAACTAGAGAATTTTCCATGGGAGTTAGAGTTTGTGAGTCAACGGTAAATGAAATGAATAAGGAGGAGAAACCAAATCAGGGGAGTTACTTTGTTTTAATTAATTTTTTGTTGATATTGGAAGGTTCAATTTTGAACATTTTTTGAAGAGAGGTCTTGGGCAATATTTTTTGGGGCATGTTCAACTGGAGAAGTGTCCATGGGAGTTAGATTTTGTGACATAATGTAAAATGAAATGAATAAATAGGAGCAACCAAAGAAGGGGAGTTACTTTGTTTTAATTCATTTTCTATTGATATTGGAAGGTGATCTCATCTCAAGGAACCAACTAGATCAATAGCAAGTTAGTTATTACCATGACATGAGATAAGAGTAGGCTAGAGATAACAATGAAAGAAAAATTCACAATAAGAAAATTCTCAATGGATGATCCATACACAAGCTCCAGACAATTTTATACAAGTTGTGATGAAATTTTCAGAAATGATCCAACAACTTACTATAAAGTAGGTGCCTCAATTTGGAAAAATCACATTGAATGTGTCTGTAAAATATTAGTATCCTAAGTCCAACTATGAACTAGAAATGCTGATTAGGGAAAACATTGTCAGCTGGTGAAGCTAGAGGCTTCAAGTTGTCCCATTGTAATCCATTTGCAATAATAGAAGATAATGTTAGGATTATAAATAAACCAGTTCCACTTAAAATATGGGCTATTGAAACCTCACCAAGACCCTTTCAACATCAATCAACCCATCATGTTGTGTAAATGATTGTTGGAACTAGACATAGCAAAGGAATGGGGGTATCTAAAATAAGACATCCCAGAATCACAAGAATATCAACTCTTAGCCTCTAACCCCAGCATTACTATAGATAGTGAAAAATCCAACACTACAACAGGATGAATCTTTGTCAATGGCAAGGCATCTATGTCATATTTCAAAGAAAATTCAAGAAAGAAATGATTTCCATAAATACCACTGCACAGATTTAGAAGCACTTGATGATGAAGGCCCTACTTTCCATTTTTTAACTAGTGTATAGACCACCTGAAATGCTTAGAATGATTATATGGATGTGTAACATTTTTCTCACTTTTGACTAGAAGAACAATTAGGTAATAGATATGATGAAGCCCTAAACAAATCCAATCATAATCTATTTGGAGATGCATTGAAACCTGAACATGCTTCTCAGGTTAGATAAGTGTATTTTGATCAGTAGAAAGTGAGATAAGATAAGATAAGATAATTTTATATATCCAATGAATGACAATAAATAGGTCAATGGGACTAAAAGATACAATTAGTATGAGTATAATGCGGGCGTGCAAACGCAACTCCTACAAAATGCCAAAGCTAAATCTAGGGTAAAATGAAGCAAAGAAGAATACAATAATAGGACATCCTCATAAATATGTATATAAACCGATCATGTATAATTCTAAGTGAGGGTAATAAAGAAATGGGCATTCATGGAAACACATTTGGAAGCTCAAATTTTCATTCTAAGTTTGAGCAAAACATAACTATAACACCTACGCTGCATTTGATGCAAATTATGAGTGTAGTAGAGATAAAAAGAGGTATGTTCTTCTAACATATTGTGATGTGAAAAAAGTGGGATGATTCAGTCTAGCCATTACTTATTTTTAGGCAGTTTTGATGACCACCCTATTGAAGAAGACATAAAACTTTTCGACAAGTTTTCGAACCCGCTTAGCTGGCTAAATACACCTGGAGAGGGATATAGTACACTTACATTCATTTGATTCCCCCTTGAAAACAATCCATATTTCCAAATTATTGATAGTGTGAGAAAAGGTCCTGAATGGAGAGGAGGACTATCAGTAGGAGGGTAGGAAAAAACTTTCTACCACTCTTGCAATCACCCTAGAAGACTTAGCACATGATAACATGGGTATCATGACATGCCTCTTCTCTATAGTGGAAAATGGAAATTCAACCAACATATGAAAAAATCCTGAGCACGGATGGAGATAATGGACCAGACTATAGTTCTAGTTTTCCTGAGAATGAGAGTAATAAAACAGTCATTAATGAAGGGAAATCCTAAAGATCCCTTAAGGTTCAAGAGACCAACACTTCTATCTACGATTTTCAATATGGTAGAAACTTTGGCACCCATAATTGTGTGCATCTCCAATCAGCATTACCTATTAAATTTGAACAGAATAATGCAAGGTCTGATATTTTTTCCTTTGATAGTCATCTTACATATGAAATGGAATCTAATGAGGAATAAAATAAGGTTGATCATATCATCAAGCTATTTTGTGAACCATATGAGACAAAGGTAGAAAGGTCCATTCCATTTTTTTAAGGCATCCTTATTGAAGATGAATAGTCTTGTCATATTGAAATAAAAAACCAATATATAGGAAAACAAGAGGACTTATGCAAACCCATAATTGATTAACTACATAGTGAGAAAAATAATTTCCAGGTTTGTCCCTTATTTTTCATAGGTATGATACTTGATCTTCAAAGGAGCTTCTTCTCCTAACTATAAATTATATTCGGGTAGCTTTAATTTCTCATATAAAATAGCCCCTTGTCTACAACACTGATGTTCATGGCCAACATAAAAAATTTCCTGTGTTTGATCCAGAAACGTTGGAACTTACGAGCTTGAGGATAACGATGGATCTGTGGCTTGAAGAAGTCAAGTATTAGATCCCCTCATATTTCCTTGAATAATGTCCACCAAAACATGATGCTATATTTATCAATAACCTACCTATCCAAGAGTATTTCCATCTTGAATATGGGATCCTAAAGCTCACTAAAAAGATCCCAGCAAAATGTCATGATCTAAGCCTAATTTATCTGAATGTTTCATTCATGAATATGGAGTCACAGCAAAATTACCAAGAGAAAGAGCATGTGGATCAACTACTCATTTCGAAATGATGATATATTGGATTATGTGTTGGTTTCACTTGAATTTGAAAGAGTTAACACAACGTGGATAAAGAACATTGACTACACTAGAAACCTTGAAAATCGGGTTCTAATAACATGGCCAAAAATCCAAAATTGACAAACTAAAATTTAATGAGCATTGATTAGTCAAAAGTTCAATGTGGATCAAATTCTTGTGTTGAAATGATGGTAGATTGGACTAGGCGAGGGTTGTAATGCCATTTGAAAGAGTGAACAAAACATGAATAAAGAGTCACTGGGAGAAGAAATACAAGGAGTCACAGTCTTGGTTGCATGTATACGGCTAGTCAAACAATAAAGTAGAAGCATTTTGGATAGCATAAAAATTGGCAACTCATTTTTTCTAAGAGACATCCAAAAGCGCATTTTTTATAGGGAAAAAATAAAAAATCCTCCTTTTGGAAAATGCACTCTTCACATTATGGAAAAGTTTCCATATATGTTTCCCACAGAGATATGTAGAGAAATTTTTCTTGAATCGTCCCAAAAAAGGGGAAAAATAAAAAACCCTTTTGGGAAAATGCATTTCCCTCTATGTTTCACCGCATTTCCCAAAAGATATATGTGGAAAAATGTTTCTTGGAGCATCTTATAGTAAAAATACACCTTGGGAATCTAGGAAACATGGAGGTTCCCCCTCCCACCCTAAGGGACACATCTCCATAGAACAATGGTTTTTTGATTCATCTAGTGGCATTTCTGAGTCATCATTTATCATTTGTTTATGAATACAAAGTTTATCATATAATACTATGTTGAATGGTAAGCATGTATCAAAGAGCTATAACAAGAGGAGCTGCATCGAATAGAATCGAGGCCAAGGCCTGACAATTGGGACTAAAATTTCACAGTTGCAATATAATCATGTGGACAGTAGCACAATGGAAATTCATTATAATACGGAGACCTTAAAAAACCATATTTTCTTGATGATCATAGAGGCTTTGGTATTTCAATTTCACTAAGCATAGCATGCACTGTCATCTATCAGTAAGGTACATCTATAAGACCTCATTTACAGATACTTCCAAAAGTATGCCTTGGAAAGATTACTTTTATTTTCACAATGAAAGAACTTCTCTAACAATTATTGTTGACTAGTTTAACAACATAGCTCTGAAAGAATGGAAAGGTGTTGTGGACTATATCTAACTTGTAGAAATCAAGAACAGAATAAGTAGGAAGTGATGTTAGCAAAAATCATGGTGTAAACTGACCAATATTAAAAAATTTCCACTTCATACCATCACACTAGTGTGTTTGTAGCAAATAAATTGGTCCCGCTAAAGGTATAACTACGAAAATGTAAAAGAAAATATCCACAGTGAAAATTTTTCATTTTGAACCATATATATGAACTTAAAACACATTTTGGATACTTGTTCAAATGCTGAGAAAAATTCCAGAAACTGAAACGCTGATCCAACATCATTTGAAGAAAATTATATGCCTTCAATCAACTACATTGGATTCCCTTGAGGCAAAATTCAAGGATTTCCATGTGCAGGAATTTACCTCAGAAAGAGCTTGACACTTGAGTAGATCAGCAATAGAAGCAAAGCTTGTAGCCTTAGCTGCATGGAAAATAATTCCAGTAGGAGCACAACCTTTCTTTTTCCTACAATAATGAATTCAAAAAATTTAATTCTGTAAATCTCAGACAATGTTTCCTACCAAAACCTGATTGAAAATTTGAGTTATAAAAAGAAACATAACTTTTGAGATTCAACAAGATGATGAGCTTAGTGAAAAGATTTTCCTTCACTATGTGGGCCCGCAGGCTATTTTTGGTCCAAAGTCTATTTTTAGACATGTCGATCATATTCTATGAGTTGCAGGAAGCTATTTGTGGATGGTTGGTCAAGTTGGAAAAATAGATGGGATTCTATTTTTAGACATATTGGGCGGAATCTATTTTTAGATTTCCAGTCTAAAAATAGATATGTTGAATATTGTTAGCTCTTAATAATATTTGGACTCTAAACATTATCTTATTCTCTTGGAGCACTTCAGTTAAGTGCACATATGTGTCACAGTAGCTGACAGAAGGAATTACGCTATTCCTGAGGGTTTACTGGAGCTAATGCATGAGGAATTTAGTTGGAACTCATGTGACAGAGTTTGGTGGAGTCATAGAAGTAGTTGGTGGAGTTGTATTTAGTTTAACTTAGTTAGACTCATTTGAGCTAGTTGTATCTAGTCTAACTGATTGATACACTAGTGAGAGTGGTGTGAATTAATTAGTTAATTAATCCAATAAATAATAACTCATTAATCAACTGAAGAATACATCAGTTAACTACAATGCATGGATAGTTTCAGTGGAGACCAGTAGAGAGGTAGGTGAAAGAGCAAGTGTGACTATCATTTGTGACTATAGTGATGCATTGATTGCATCCAACACTCAGTGGAGTTGAAAATGAGGATTGCACAGTGCAAGCTTGGTGGATTCAAGTTCATTCAAAGCCATTCTTCAGTAGCGATTGTGTAGTAGAGGCAGGCTAGTAGGTGGCAGAGATCGGTGCATGGATTTGCAAGATCTAACCTGATTAGTGTGTAGCGATTGTATTTTACTAAGAGTTTGATATAATCAACTTTGTATGAGGATTGTTACATTATCTCTATGACATATATTATATACATATAGTTGGGGTTTTTAGCTTTAGGCTTTCCCATTAGACAACTGTGTTAATGTGTGTGAATGTTTATGGTTTCATGTGTGCATTGCAATTGATTTAATTTTCGCATGTGATGATAAATAGTGGAATAGATTATGTATTGTGCATGAAGTTAAAATAGTGTGCGATTAGGAGAATATTGGATATATAGCATATTAGTTATATAATTTCTACATGGTATCAGAGCGATATTGATTAGAGAAAATTGCATTATTGAAGTGGTTGAGTTTTGTGCTGGTGGAATTTGAATTTGCTACAATGTGTTCTTGGTGTCGAAGTTGAGAATTCATTGAAATGTCTTTCAACGTATTGCGATTGGAGCATGCCCTTGAGGGCAACTAGAATTATATTTCATGGAAGGATAGGATGGAGGCGATGTTGGATGATAATGGGTTGAAGGATTTCATAGATGTAGAAATTCGGAAACCTTCTTCTAGCGATGCAGCCGCACTTGACGCATGGAAAAAGAAGACAACAAAATGTCTAAGGATTCTGTTGGAAGGTGTGAAGGATCACATAGTGTCCAGCCTTCATGCGAAAGCTTCTCCATTCTTAATGTGGAAAGCTTTGATAGACTTGTTCCAAAGAAGAAGCGATCAGAGGAAGTTGGTGCTTAAAGACAAACTTAGAAAAATAAAAATGGAGAAAGGTGACGGTATACCCAATTACCTCACGAAGTTTGTCCAATGCAGGGATGAGCTGGGAAGTGTGGGGGTTACTGTAGATGAAGAGGACTTGGTGAGCTTGGCTCTCCTTAGGCTTCTGAAGAGTTGGAATAGGTACGAGGACTCTGTCAATGGTCGAGAGAAATTGCTGGGATGGGAGCGACTTTGGTTGGATCTTGTGCAGGAGGAGATAAGGTGGGGTACCAGGGATGGATCTTCATCGAAGAATCAAGATGAAGAAATTTTCTCTTTGGCTACCAAATAAAGGAAAGGGAAGGGAAAGAAAAATCCTTATCAATCACATGCGAAAGGCAAGAATCAGGACTTTTCCAAGGTGAAGTTATTTCACTGTCACCAACACGAACATTACGCCAATAATTGTCCACAGAAGAAGAAAAATAAGCAGGCTGCTAGATCTGCAGCTGGAGAGGCCTTAGCCTCACAGTTTGAGCTGGATTTTTTGCTAATCACATTCTTGGTTTCGAGTGTGATGGGATCAGTGTGGTTTCTTGACAGTGGTGCATCTTTCGATATGACCGGAGACAAAGATTTGTTTAGTGATCTCGATGAGAATGATCTTGGAGTGCACATTGAGATGGGCGATGATGGTAGATACAGTGTGACTGGTATCAGGACCATTTCTTTTAAGAGGGAGTCTGGTAAAACTTACATATTGAAGGATTTCATGCATGTTCTAGGATTGAAGAAGAATCTGATCTCTGTGGTGATGTTGGAAGACAAGGGATATGATGTTGTTTTTAGCGAGGGAAAGGCTTTCTTGCGTAGTAAAGCAACTGGTGAAACCCGGAGGATAGGGGTTGGAGTTAAGAACCTTTATTAATTACAGGTAGATAGATGTGCAGCAATGGTAGGCAAAGCAGAAGGAGTGGTGAGTTGGGATGAGGGCGAATTGTGGGACAGGAGAATGGGCCATCTTCACCATGGCGCTTTGAAAATTTTGAAGCAGATTTCTACCGGGCTTCCCAAGGGTACACTTGCGCAATCATATCAGTGCAAGGGATGTACTTTGGGAAAATTTGTGAATACCACTTTTCATGAGAAGGATATTCACACCACGACGATCCTTGAGAGAATTCACAGAGATGTGTGTGGAGCTTTCTCAGTAGCTTCGACAACAAAGCATAGGTATTATGTTATATTTGTTGATGAATTTTCTCGTAAGTGCTAGATATTCTTCATGAAGAAGAAGAGTGAGACATACTCAAAGTTCTGTGAGTTCAAGGAACTATTTGAGAAAGTGTCGGGGAAGGAGGTGAAAGCTCTTAGGAGCGATAATGGTGGTGAATACATCTCTGGTGAATTCAAAGACTTTTTCAACACAGAAGGAATTCGAAGAGAGATCATAGCACGTCATAACCCACAACAAAATGGGGTTGCGGAGAGAAATAATAGAACGATCGTGGGTGTTGCACGGGAGATGTTGCATGATCAAGGCCTTCCCATACACTTGTGGGTTGAAGCATGCAACACTGTGGTTTATGTGCAAAACCATTGTCCTCATAGAGTACTTGGCATGAGTACACCCGAAGAGGTGTTTTCTAGTAAGAAGCCTGATATTTCTCATTTGAAGATTTTTGGCTCACCTGTTTACATTCATGTGACGAAGGATGCCAGGAAGAAGCTGGAGCCAACCGCAGAGGTTGGGATATTTTTGGGGTACACAGAAAGACCTCACAATTATCGTGTGTATTTTCTAGACAGTCGAATGACTATTGTGTGACGGGATATCAAATTTCATGAGGAGAAAGCCATGAAGTTTTCTCTTGAGAGGGAGCTACACTTGCATGTAGATGAGGAGCTACTAGTTCCTAAAGATGAGCCTCTGGATGTGGATCAACCACAAGAGGAGGTTCATGGAGTGGAAGAAACCACTCATGCAGCTCCAAACATTAGAGGGCAGACGCGCACTACGAAAGTTGATTGACTAAATCTTGATGCAACGTAGAATGTAGGAGCACCTACATCACAGCGTAGATAGAGATAGTCACCTGACCGATTTACTGGATAAACGGCTCTGATGATCAAGTGTATCGTGAAAAAATCATCCTCTTTCGAGGAAGCTGTGGAATATCCTGCATGGGTAGATGCCATGGTGGAAGGGTATGATTTGATTGTCAGAAACAGTGCATGGGAGATTGTCCCAAGGCTGGAAGGGAAATCAGTGGTAGGTTCAAGATGGATCTACAAAGTGAAGCAAGCTACTGACGAGAGCGTCGAGAAGTACAAGGAAAGATTTGTTGCCTGAGGCTTCTCACAAATCGAGGGGATCGACTATGAATAAACCTTTACACATGTCACAAGGTATTATTCCATATGGACCATCCTTGCTCTCTCAGCGCAGATGGGTTGGCACATTCATCAGATGGATGTGAAGACTGTGTTCCTCAATGGAGTCATTGAGGAGGAGGTGTACATAGAGCAGCCTGAAGGATTCAAAATCTTCAGCAGTGAGTCGCATGTGTGCAGGTTCAAAATAGTGATGTATGGGCTGAAACAAGCACCTCGTGCTTGGTACACACGAATAGAAAGCTATTTCACCGGACTTAGTTTCACCAAGAGTGAGGCGGATCCGAACCTATACCAGATTGTGGCAGAGGGTAAGTTGCTAATCATTTTACTTTATGTAGATGATTTGATACTAACAGGTGATGAACTGTTGATACACTCATGAAAGTCATATCTTGCAAAGGAGTTTGAGATGGAGGACTTGGGCCTCCTTCATTATTTCCTAGGATTGGAAATTTGGCAGCAGAAGGGTGGACTGTTTATGTCTCAAGGCAAGTATGCCCAGGATATACTTGAGAAGTTCAACATGCAATGATACAAGCCTATTGACACTCCTCTTCCTGGTGGTTGGAGGAAAGAGGATGCTAAAACAGCAGACGTAGTGGATGCCACTGTTTATCGACAATTGGTTGGTTCACTCATGTATCTAGTCAATACACGACCGAACATATGGTACGCTGTTAACTAGCTTTCAAAAGCTATGGTTAAGCCTACCAAGCTCTTTTGGAAGGTAGGAAAGCATGTCCTGAGATATCTCATGGGCACATCGGGATATGGATTGTGGTACAGACAGTTAGATGAGTTGAAGTTGCATGGATTCACAGATGAAAATTGAATAGGGAGCCCAACAGACAGAAAGAGCACATCTGGAGGGATATTCATTATTAGGTCTACAACAGTTCCTTGGTACAACAGGAAAAAAATATCTGTGGCACTCATTTTAGCGGAGGCCGAGTACATGGTAGCAATTTTGGCTGCATGCGAGGCTATATGGATGAGGAAGATCCTGGTCGGGTTGTTCTGTTCACACTTAGATCCTACCATGATATATTCTGATAATCAGATTTCCATTAAACTCTCAGTTAATCCAATATTTCATGATATATATAAACATATTGACATCCGGTACCATCATATCAGATAGTGTGTTCAACAGAAGATCATGTTACTATGTTACATTCCTACGGAGGATCATGATGCAGATATTCTGACAAAGGCGCTCACTAGGAGCAAATTCGAATACCATAGAGACAGGATCAGGGTGGCAGATAATCCCTATCTTGTTGAGAGGGAGTGTCGATATTGAACAAGATGATGAGATTAGTGAAAAGAGTCACCTTCACTAAGTGGGCCTGCAGGCTATTTTTTGCTCAAAGTCTATTTTTAGACTATGTCTATTTTTAGACATGTCGATCATATTCTATGATTTGTAGGATGCTATTTGTGGATGGTTGGTCAAGCTGGAAAATAGATGGACTTCTATTTTTAGACATATTGGGTGGAATCTATTTTTAGATTTCCAGTCTAAAAATAGATATGTCAAATATTATTAGCTCTTAATAATATTTGGACTCTAACCATTATCTTATTCTCTTGGAGCACTTCAGTTAAGTGCACAGATGTGGCACAGTAGCTGACAGAAGGAATTATGCTGTTCCTGAGGGTTTACTGGAGCTAATGCATGAGGACTTTAGTTAGAACTCATGTGACAGATTTTGGTGGAGTTATAGAAGTAGTTGGTGGAGTTGTATTTTGTTTAACTCAGTTAGACTCAATTGAGCTAGTTGTATCTAGTCTAACTGATTGATACACTAGTGAGAGTGGTGTGAATTAATTAGTTAATTAATTCACTAAATAATAACTCATTAATCAACTGAAGAATACATCAGTTAAATACAGTGCATGGACAGTTTCAGTGGAGACCAATGGAGAGGTAGGTGAAAGAGCAAGTGTGAATATCAATTGTGACTATAGTGATGCATTAATTGCATCCAACACTTAGTGGAGATGCCAATGGGGATTGTACAGTACAATATTGGTGGATTCAAGTTCATTCAAAGCCATTATTTAGCAGGGATTGCGTAGTAGAGGTAAGCTAGCAAGTGGCAGAGATCGGTACATGGATTTGCAAGATCTAGCTTGATTAATGTGTAGCGATTGTATTGTACTGAGAGCTTGATATGAACAGCTTTGTATGAGGATTTTTACATGATCTCTATGAAATATATTATATACATATAGTTGGCATTTTTAGCTTCAGGCTTTCATGTTAAACAAATGTGTTAATGTGTGTGAATTTTTATGGTTTCATGTGTGCATTGCAATTGATTTAATTTCCGCATGTGGTGATCAATAGTGGAATAGATTCTGTATTGTGCATGAAATCTTGGATATATAGCATATTAGTTATATAATTTTTAAAATAACAATTAGCATTTTTTTTCCTACATACATTTCTATATTCAAGTTTACATGAAAATACTGCAATTGTAGATACTTTTGCACTTTGGACACTTCCACTCCTCACATTAAGCAACCTCTTCAACTTTTTCTCTATTTGGAGCATTTTCCCTTTATGTTTTCTTAGAAGACAAGTTGGTGAAGTGTAAAGGCCAGGCATATATACTTGAAATTTTAGCCCGTGATCACAAGTGTTGTCATTTTCTGCGATTGCAAGATACAAACATTCGATCGTATCATCATTCCATACCATCATAACTCCTTTTGCTTGTGGTTAAGAGATGAAAAGAATAATTTGGATCCTTTCCATATTCAAATTATGATTTCGCTGACATCAACCTGGAAGGATTAACACTTTTTTAATATTAATAGTCAAGGCTTAAAATTCCCTATGACTTTCATCTAGGGATGAAGGGATTTGATTTTAATTTTTAGTTGGTCAATTTGGGCTTAAATGTAATTACTGGTGATTATTATTATGAAAATTAAATAAATATTCAATATATTTCGTTAACAGGTTTGATAACCTCTCAAAGATGATAAAATTACCAATATGTTACATATAGACATATAACAAGATTTTTACTTATGGACCTATTTCCTTAACCAAAGGCTATATTGAACACGTTTCCTTCACTAAAAAATAGGGAAGTACCAATATCATAGTTTTTCATTGAAGTACCAATGTCATATTTTTTCATTCCAATAAGAACATCAGAGCCAAACTATGAAACAATGATCCAGATTCCACAATTAAGCTAGTGAAAAATTAATCGAAATGTTATTTTTGTAGAGTCATGAAGTCTGGGCACTCCTCTAGTTATGATACACAATTACACCAGTTAAAATTGAGGGAACCATTCTTTCTTGCAGTGTTATGAAGTCTGGGAACTCTAGTTGGTGATATTTCTCTTTCCGTATGTTATGTTCTGATAGTGTAGGGTTTCAAAATCAAGTTTTGTCATAGTTAAAAAATAAACCTCCAACGTTGTAGACCATAACACATAGAAAAGTAGATTCTAATAAACCATAGAAAAGTAGAAACGAGGCAAATACACATTGCTTGAAATAAATTATGAAGGTTCACACCGCACAGGGGCGAGATAATTTAAAACATAGTTGACGTTCCGAAGAATTCTTCCACACTATCACTGACATACCCTTGCAACAAAAGCAAAGCATTGAGCCTTAGCTGCATGGACAAGAATTCCAATAGGAGGAAAAACTTGATTTTTCCTCCAATAATGAATTCAACAATTTAATTTCTATAAATCTCAGATAATGTTTCCTATCAAAACCTGATTGAAATTTGAATTATAAAAAGAAACATAAAAATTAGCATGTTTTTTTCCTAGGTGCATTTTTATATTCAAGTTTACATGGAAATACTGCAATTGCAGATACTTCTGCACTTTGGACACCTCCCCTCCTCATATTTAGCATACTCTTCAAATTTTTCTCCATATCTATCAGATTATCAGCGCGCATGGAATTACTATGAATTTGAGTAGATTAATGAAGCCCTAAATAATAATTTCAACCTTTTATCCCCGAAAAAGTATATATATATATATAATGTGTGTGAAAGAGATAGGCAAGAACACAAGTGCAATCAAGAAATATTGAAAAACTTGTTCAAGAAAAAAATGTCAAAATTATCTTTTTGAATTACACTTGTGTGTGCAAGAGGGTAGAAACTAAGAAATATCATTGTAATGGATGAGTTTATGTATTTAAAACACTACGAAGCAGGTGGTATAGTAAACTAACGTATTAAGAAAACACTTAGGGAAATTTTTTTGTGTGCATGATTTCTTGTCAAGGAAATTCTGGCAAGACGCCATGAATTCTAAAGTCTTTTGTCCATACTCCTACAATCTCAAGTGATGTGATTGGAATTAAAAATAATTTTGAAAGAATAAAATGAGGAACTAATACAAAGAGAGAGAGAGAGAGAGAGAGAAATATCCCCGCACACACCTGGTGGGAAGTCTTGACATTTTGAGAATCTTAAATTCTCCCTCCAATAACACACACTCCTAGAGACTTTGTCCACTTCTGCACCCCATCTGAAGCTGAAACTTTCTTTTTGGAAGTGCCTGCTCAGGGAAAAGGCATGTTCTCTTTGTTATTTTCCTGTAAGTCCTTATTGGGATCAAACCTCAAACCCTTTGAGTCGGCCTTTTCATCCTTTTTGCAATGATTCTTTTTTTTGGAAGTGCTTCTTGGGGAGGACCGTTTTTCTCCTGTTGTTGTATGTTTTCTTAAGTCATGATCTTTGTCACTTTTGAGATGAGATACGACTTCCTTTTAAGGGCTTTCTTTGGACTCGTCACAGCTTCACCCTCACTGCATTTCATGCCATTAGTTTCTTTAAATTTGCTCCTTTTGTGCTAAGTATTTAGTTCATTATCGCTGGTTACAACACTTGCAATAGCATTCCTAGTCTTCAAGGTGTTCTTTTCTTGAGCTCTATAATTATTGGGGATTTCATTTCTAGGAAATCAAAGCTTCTTATTTGCGAGGGGAGTTGAAGTATGATTGTGATGTTGTTTTTAGTTTTCTTCACCAATAGAGTTTGATGACCCAGTCTTTCTACAGTTACCAATGCCTAACCGACGACTCCTCCTTATTTTCTGAGCTCGAGAGAGGGCCATTTTTCCTCTTGACCTTTTATATCATCAATATAGAAACCCAAGGATTTGATCTCCTGCATTGACATAAACCAGAAAGCATGCATAGAACATCAAGAAAAATAAATTCCACCACAGAAATGAGACATCTTACAAGCAAATAAAAACTGATTAATATGACAGGTAGTCCACCTTGTAACGAAGCGTCTGAGAGTATTATCATACATATCAATTGCCAGAAAACCTGTGAGACAAAGTGAAATATAAGACAAGGGAATCCGTTACAAACAGTTACTAGGGTTGGTTTTCTTGGGTTGATTTCAAAGTAGAACCATTTTTCAAAAGAAAGATATAGAGAACTGATAATATAAATAGACATATAAAGAGCTTCACTTCAATGTGGAAACAAAAATAATGGGCATGAGTAGTGAGATCCAAAAGAAGCATCATCTTACCTTTTGAAGTAAAGATCCATGTGGGAAAGAGGCTTTGACTGCCAGTGCCTATCTCTCTATTTCAGTTTGAGAGCTACTTCGTTGCTGGTAAAAAAAAGGCAGCAGGAGATGACCAAAACACTCCCTATCTCTCTATTTAAATCTGAGAGTTGCTTCATTGCTGGTAAAAAAAAAGCAGTAAGAGATGATGAAAAGAAAGTGATGTGCTTTGGGTGGGAAAAATGTTATTTTAACTGCTAAAAGGTCTAAAAATTAAAGGAAAAATGAATACTCCCTTCCCTCCCTCTATTTTCCCAAACATCATTTTTAATATTATGCCCTCCAAATATCATTTTTAATATCATACTCATTATTGTTTTCGTGGATGTTGAGTGCACTCCATGACTCCTTGTAAGTTTAACAATTGATTTAAAAGGAAGCTTAAAAAATAAATTCAATTTCATTTTAATAAATTTATTTTAAAAACATTGATGAAGAATCAGAAAATGAGTAGCTTCTTGTGATTCTAACAATTTAATTAAAAGGAAGCTTCAAAAATCAATTCAATTTAATCTAATAAAATTATTTTAAAAACATTGATGATGAATTACAAAATGAGTAGCTCGAAAGGTGTCGACCTTAAAAAATTTATGTGATTTATCCATAAGTGTTTTTAAAGAAATTAAGTAATTAATTATTAAAATAAAATTGAGATAAAATAGTAAATTTAGGAGAGGTTTTTGGGTTCCTCATTTTTTCAACCCATGGCTTTTCTCATGGTATTACACCTTTCCAGCAAGGGGGAATTAACTCAATTGTAGGTCTCAAATAGACCTTCTCTCGTTTGGAATGGCTAATCCAAACGGGTTTTCAGGACTGTTATAAGGGTTAGGGTAATAATGAGTTTTTGGTTAAGATATTAGGGACTAGGGGGTTAGGGGTTAGGGCAATAGGGGCTTCGGGGTTAGAGGTTTAGGGTTTAGGGAATACTGAGTTAGTGGTTAAAGGGTTGGGGATTGGGGGCTTAGGGGTTAGGGGCTTTCGCTGCATTGAGGGGTTAGGGGAATAATGAGTTAGTGGTTAAGGGATCAGGGATCTAGGTTAGGGTAATAATGAGTTAGTGGTTAAGGGGTTAGGGATTGGGGGGTTAGGGGTTAGGGGATTTGGGCACATTTAGGGGCTAGCAGAATAATGAGTTAGTGGTTAAGGGAATAGGGATTGGGGGCTTATGGGCTAGGTGATTTAGGTGCAGTTAGGGGTTAGGTGAATAATGAGTTAGTGGTTAAGGGATTAGGGATTAGGGGCTTAGGGGTTAGGGGATTTAGAAATTAAGAATTTTAGGGGCTAGGGGTGAGGGGTTAATGGGTTATGGGCTAAGCGTTAAGGGTTTAGGGTTTTAGGATTTAACAGATTAGGGTTTTAGGTGTTAGTGGTTCAAGGGTTAAGGGTTTAGAGGTTTAGGGTTTAGGGGGTTAAATGTGTTAAGGTTTTAGGGGTTGAGGGGGTTAAATGAGTTAGGGTTTTGGAATTAGGGTTTAAGGGGTAAATGCTTAAGGGTTTAGAGGTTTAGGGTTTAAGGGGTTAAATGGGTTAGGGTTTTAGGGGTATAGGGGGTCTAAAATTCAAATTTATTGGATTGGGTTGAAACCAAGATAGTTGCATAGGTCTCGTCTTCTTAATTCCGGTGTCGTAAGTGGTTCAAGCAATAGACATCGTATGAAGAAGTTATTGCACTTTGAATGTCGAGTGGGTCTTGCGGAGCACGGAGGGGCCAACCCTCCTCCCATGGAACCTCATCATATGACTAGTTTGGAAGCTTAATGTTAAGAGAACTAGTTAAGTGGAGATTTATATGGTGGAGATTCTGGAGGTGCTCCCAAATTTAGGCGGACTTCCACTTTTAGTGGAGTTAACTCGCAGTTGCCCTACATTTAGTGGTGGAAATTGGGGCAAAGTTGTTTTGGTCATAAATCTCTCATTATTGAACCCAATTGGAATAAAATTTAGTCAATTTTGGGTCTCTTCAACCTCCTCAACACTATGGAATAGGTTTCAGGTTGAATGCAAGTGATCTTCAACAACTTTTGTTTCAGGGAAGATGAAGGAGCCATGAGAGCCACCATGAGTCAAATTCTGTTTGAGGCCTAACCAGGGGAGTTAGAGTCCTTTTCCAAAGTTTCAATAGTCTAAATTGGATAATTTAGATATTCTGAATCTGATGAAATAGTTTTTAGATATTTTAGAGAACGTTTGAAGGCCGAAAAGCTTCATTAATGTTCCAGGATTCATTAGTACCAGCTTTTTCCAGCAGTAGTGCAGGGCTTAGAACGAGCTGTTTGAGATGGTTTGCAGTGAACTAGTGGTCATTATTGACTAAAAAAATAATTATAAATATATTTACAGAGGTTTCAGTAACTGTTAAATATTTCTACAGGTCGAAAACTTAGCAAATAATTTTTCTTTGACCCTAGTGCCAGGGGGTGCCGATAGTGTTTGGAGGCGAAACCGGAGCAGCCAGAGGCCGTTTTTGATGAATGAAAAGTCTATCTTGACTATTTCAGACATTTTGGAACCAATGGAAGTGGTTTAAGAACATTTTGAAAACTTATAGAGCTTGCAAAGCTGATGTGAATTTCTGGGCAACCCTGGGCAAACTGTGGAGGATAGCCTATTTGGGGAATGCAATGCTCAATTTGAGGAATTTATCAGTTGATTTTTGGTGTCTGATGTGTTTTGGATACAATAGGATTGGTTTCAGTGATATAAATATAATTCTGAGGGATTTTGTGCCATTTAGAAGCTCAGAGTAGCTTAGTACATCGACAGAAGGAATCGTGTCAACAAGAGCCTAAAGCTGTTTGCAGAATTTGAACAGCCATTACAGGGATATTTATGGTATTTTCAGTCATTTGGATCATTTTTTTATTCATTTGAATTAAGTATTTACTTGTAAAAAAACTTACCATAATCCCAAAGAGCTGAGTCATGATGACAAAGCTCAAAGGAGATATAGCCCACGAGATTTCGAGTGAAGTCCTAGATTAAAATTGTTGTTGTGTTTGAATGATTATTTGTTGCATTATGTTTATGTAATACTTGTTAAATTAAAACAAGAAAAAATGAATTTAAGACACATAAATAGTAAAAAATCATACACCACTTTCAAGTAAATAATTCCGCAAAATTGTCAAGTAAAAGCTAGATAATTTTAATTTAAACTGAGTGGTGGGTTATTGAAATACATACTAGTTATCCAGACCATTTTCAGATCAGGTTGGTATCAAATCATAGTTGCTTGCTTGACAGAGCACTTGGTTTCTTGATTTTATAGCTTGAAATGTGTTAAACAGTGTAAAATATTGATCGTTTTATTGTTTGCAAACTGATTTTTGTTTGTGTTTGCTTGAGATTTGGGGGTAGCTACTGAATAGCTAAGTCCCAGAGAGGACATAAAAAAAAGGAAGAAAAGGAATTAAGACATATTCCTTACCCCAAGGGACCTCAAGGTCACTTTTGGAACAAACCCTCTTGACTATTGTTTGTTAAGAAGCTCTTAGAGTTTGTTTGTTGTTTGGCTACTTGAATAAGAGTTTTTCTTTACAGCCATTTGATTAAAAATCTTGTCATCTATTTTGAAAAGCTTTGAGAACTTTGTTGAAGTTAATTTTTTCACTGACATCATAATGAAAACGTATATAAGTGAAGCTTCCTCCTTCTCAATATTCTTCGATGATGATATGAAGCATGAATTTATTATATTGAAGGACATGGTGCAGATTCTATTTGAGGATAAAAGAGAAAGAACTAAACTTCGTGAACAGTTGTTTTCCATAAAGGAATAGAAGGAAGAGTTTCTTCAAATATTGCATGATATGGAGAGGCAACTCCATCAAGCCCAAGAGGCTTTTACCAAGAAAATTCATGAGAAGAGGTAATCCATTCTAATTTGTCTTCAGTTTCCTCATTAGAAATATGTGTTGGTTCTTTCGAAAAACATACAAGAGGCATAGGGTCCAGATTAATGATTAAAATGGGCTATGAAAGCAAGGGGTTAGGAAAGCATGCACGAGGCATGGTTGAACCTATTCTTGTTGAGGAACGACCCAAGAATCCTGGTCTTGGTTATGTGCAATTTAATGGCGAAGACTCCAAATCCTTGAAGGCATGTGATGCTACTTTAAAGAGAACTTTTATTGCAAGTTCTAAAATGAAAATATGTCAAATTTATTTCAAATATGATTGCCATTTATTTAAGCCTTTTTTCCAGCAAGAAGATGGTAGACATGTAGCTTATGGTGAGCATGCAATTTTAGATAGCTTTCAAGAAAAGAATGATGATGTTAATCTGCAAATGAAAGTTGTATCCTCTACTAGTTCATATCCTCAAGGAGGAAAAAAGAATGAACATTCAAAGCAGTACAATTGGTATAAATTTTCTCATGATCAATTTGATTGTGCTTCTACAAAGCATGATAATTTTTCATGCTTAAATGGTAGAAATATTTGTTGTACATATTATGGTCGATTTAACAATGATGATTCGAGATGTTGGATGAGGAAGAAAGCATACATGAAGCAAATGAGGAAAATACAACTTTCAAAGAAGGTGCATAATTTTTGCATATATTTCCAAAATAAGGGACATGATGTCTCTCATTATTGGACTTTGCATCCAACTAGTTGTCCAAAGCACATGCAACAAGAGGAAAAGAATATTGGCACAACTGGAACTGCAGATTCCATTATCGATGTGAAAATGGAAGATTCACATGAAGAAGTGTTGTAGCAGCAAAAGCTGCCATGGAGGTGGCTTGGAAAGAAGTGGATGGGCTTCCTAACACAGTAATAAATAATCCTTTGTACATATGCACATTTTGGTTGTACGCATGTATTTCTGTCGAAAATTTTGATGCAAGATTGCATATAAATGCAGTTCAGGTGAAGGAATTTCTTGTTTGTTGAAAAATTTCACCGTGGAGGTGTAAAAGATCAGTATGATACTCACTTATATTGCAACAATATCTTTTATTTCAGCTCTTTAGCCACCCACATGTTTCTTGGATTATGTACTTGTTGGTACTTGAAAGGAAGAGTTGAAGGTGTACATGTGCATGGAAGTTGTATGTGTAAATAGCGAACTGTAAATAGGTTCATTGTACATTGATACATGAAAATGTGTTTGTCAAGATGTATCATGTTGTTTATCAACTTGTGTCGATTGTGTCACACATGTTTGTTGACTTGTATCGATTGTGTTGCACACTTTTTACATTGATTTTGTGTCAATTGTATAGCACATTTTATGACGACTTGTTATTGATGTCGCATGTTACACGACTTATGTTTGAGACACTTTGGATATTTGATCAAGGAAAAGATGTAAAATTTACTTCTACAAATTTCTCGCCAGAAATTTTCTGAGTGAGTGCAAGAATGGCAGCTCTTGACAGGAGGATAAGTGCATCGACGAAGGGAAGTGTGAATTCCTTTCTAGTTGTGGTTAAAAGTCACTAGCCATGCAAGGCAAGTGTTTGGAGGATTAAGAGAAGAGGGAGAAGTACTCTCATTTTCTATACAGATCAGTTTCAGTAGTCCAAGAGAGCCTTTGAGGTCCAAAAGCTTCTCATTTGGGAGGTGTGATCAGAACTGAATCAAGGACCTAAGGATTAGCTAAAAATTCAAATTTATAGGATTGGGTTGAAACTAATATGGTTGCATATTTCTCGTCTTCCTAATTCCTATGCAACAAATGGTTCGAAAAACAGACACCATATGAAGAAGTTATTGCACTTTGAATGCCGAGTGGGTCCAGTGGAGCACAAAGGGGCCAACTCTCCTCCCATGGAACCTCATCATATGATGAGTATGGGAGCTTAATGTTAAGAGTGCTTAAGGAGCCTAATATCAGGTTTAATATTTAATTAAGCTTCAATTAAGTGGAGTTTAATATGGCAGAGATTCTAGAGGCGCTCCCAAATTTAGGTGGACCTCCACTTTTAGTGGAGCTAACGCGTAGTTGCCCCACATTTAGTGGAGGAAATTGGGGCAAAGTTGTTTTGGTCATAAATATCTCATTATTGAACCAAATTAGACATAATTTTAGTCAATTTTGGGTCTCTTCGGCCTCCTAAACACTTTGGAATAGGTTTCAGGTCGAATGGATGTGATCTTAAACAACTTTTTCTTCAGGGAAGATGAAGGAGCCGTTAGGGCCACCATGAGACAATTTCAGTTTGAGGCCTAACCAAGGGAGTTAGAGTCCTTTTCTAGAGTTACAGTAGTCTAAATTAAATAATTCAGATGTTTTGAATCTCATGAAATGGTTTTCAGAGCCCGTAGAGAAATTTTGAAGGCAGAAAAGCAGCAGTAAAGTTCCAGGGGTCATTAGTTCCAGCTCTTGCTAGCAGCAGTGCAGGGCTTAGAAAGAGCTATTTGAGACCATTTGCATTGAAAAAATGGTAATTATTGACTTTAAAAGTCATTCTAAATCTATTTACAAAGGTTTCAACAAGTGTTAAATATTTCTAGAGGTCGAAAACTCAGCAGAGAAGTCTTCTTTGACCTTAGTGCCAAGGGGTGCTGACAGTGTTTGGAGGCGAAATTGGAGCAGCCACAAGCCTTTTTTGATGAATGAAAAGACTATATTGACTCTTTCAAACATTATGGAACCAATGGAAGTGGTTTCAGAACATTTTGAGAACTTCTAGAGCTCAAAAAGCCGATGTGAAGTTCTAGGGAGCCATGGGAAAACCGTGGAGGATAGCCTATTTGGGGAATGTAGTGCTCAATTTGAGCAATTTATGAATTGGTATTTGGTGTCTGATGTGTTTTGGATACATTAGGAGTGGTTTTAGTGACAGAAAAATAATTATGAGGGAGTTTGTGCCATTTAGAAGCTCAGAGTAGCTTAGTGCACCGAAAGAAGGAATCATGTCAACAAGAGCCTAAAGCTGCTTGCAAAATTTGGACAGCCATTAGAGGGATATTTATGGTATTTTCAATCCTTTGGATCATTTTTGTATTCATTGGAATTAAGTATTTACTTGTAAAGAAACTTACAATAATCCCAAAGCGCTGAGTCATGATGACAAATCTCAAAGGAGATGTAGCCCACGCGATTTCGGGTGAACTCCTATATTAAAATTATTGTTGTGTTTGAATGATTATTTGCTACATTACGTTGTTGTAATACATGTTAAATTACAGCAAGAACAAATGAAGTTAAGAAACATAAACAGTAAAAATTCATACACCACTTTCAAGTAAATAATTCCGCAAAATTGTCAAGTAAAAGCTAGATCATTTTAATTTAAACTGAGTAATAGGTTATTGAAATACATACAAGTTATCGAGACCATTTTTAGATCATAAGGGGTGAGACATTTAGGGTTTAAGGGGTGAAATGGGTTATAGGTTTAGAGGTTTAGGCGCTTATGGGATTTAACAGTTAAGGATTTTAGGGGTTAGGGGTCGTTAGGTGTTAATGGGGTTAGGGTTTAAAGGGTTAAATGGGTTAGGGATTTAGGGGTTTATGGGGTTAAATGGGTTACCGGTTGGGAATTAGGGTTTAAAGGGTTAGCGGTTAAGGGTTAGAGGTTTAGGGGTAGGGGGTTAAACGGTTAGGGGTTTAGAGGTTTAGGGGGTTAAGGGATTTAACAGTTAAGGATTTTAGGGGTTAGGGGTTAAGGGGTTAAGGGGTTGGAGGTTTAGGGTCTAGGGGGTTAAATGGGTAAGGGGTTTAGAGGTTTAGGTGGTTCGGGGATTTAGCAGTTAAGGATATTAAAGGTTATGGGTTAATGGGGTTAGGTTTCAGGGGGTTAAATGGGTTCAAATTTTAAGGGTTTAGTGGGTTAAATGGGTCAAGAGTCGGGAATTAGGGTTTAAGGGGTTAGGGGTTAAGGGGTTAAATGGGTTAGGGATTGAGGGTTATAGGGGGTTAAATGGGTTATGGATTGGGAATTAGGGTTTAAGGTGTGAGGGGTTAAGGGGTTAGAGGTTTAGGGTTTATGGGGTTAAATGGGTTAGGGATTTAGAGGTTTAGGGGGTTGGGGGATTTAGCAGTTAAGGTTTTTAGGGGTTAGTGGCTTAGGGGCTAATGGGGTTAAGGTTTAGGGGGTTAAATGGTTAGGGTTTTACGGGTTTAGGGGGTGAAATGGGTTCGGTGTCAGGAATTATGGTTTAATGGGTTAGGGATTAAGGGTTTAAAGGTTTAGGGTTTAGGGGGTTAAATAGGTTAGGGGTTTAGGGGTTTAGGGTTTAAATGGGTTGGGGTTAAGGGTTTAAAGGTTTAGGGTTTAGGAGTTAAATGGGTTGGGGGTTTAGAGGTCTAGGGGTTTAAATGGGTTAGGGATTTAGAGGTTTAGGGGATTAAATGAGTTAGGGGTTGGGAATTAGTGTTTAAGAGGTTAGGGGTTAAGGGTTTAGAGGTCTAGGGTTAGGGGGTTAAATGGGTTAGGGGTTTAGGGGTATAGGGGGTTAAATGGTTTACGGGTTGGGAATTAAGTTTTAATAGGTTAGGGGTTAATGGGTTTAGGGGATTAAATGGGTTAGGGGTCAAGAATTAGGGTTTAAGGGGTTAGGGGTTATAAGTTTAGGGTTTAGGGGGTTAAATGGGTTAGGGTCAGTTTAGAGGTTTAGGGGGTTAGGGGATTTAGCAGTTAAGGTTTTTAGGGTTTAGGGGTTAGGGGTTAATGGGGTTAAGGTTTATGGGGCTAAATTGGTTAGGGTTTTACAAGGTTAAATTGGTTAGGGGTTCGAAATTACGGTTTAAGGGGTTAGGGGTTTAAAGGTTTCGGGAGTTAATGGATTTAGCAATTAAGGATTTTAGGGGTTCTGGTTATTTTCCAAATTTTACATGATACTTTGAGTTACATTAGATATCAATTTAAAAATAAATCTTGCTAATGTTTCTCAAATTTTTTAATCCTGCCACGCGGTGTCTCTCTTGCGACCTCAATGTGGTATGTTGGCATGAACATGTATTATTTTCAAAAGTTTTCCTTGCATGTTTACAGACTATTATTGGCTATAAAATTGGACTTTTCTAAGAATATTCTAATTATAAATCGAACATGATGCAAATTTTGCATGGGACATAATGGCACAGAAGTATCAATGTTCCAATCTACAAACATTGACCATTGCACCAATAGTGTAAGGCATCACAGTGCTTTCGAATAGTGTGCATAGATTTCTCAAGAAAATGTTCGAGTCTGGGCAAAGCTTGATTGTGTGGACTCTTGATAGATTAAATGAGAAGCTACAAGTGAGAAGGCTTCAAGCACTTAGAAGTCAAAGCAGATTACCTTTTCCTTTTCTATACCACCACTAAAGTGGAAGACTTCATAAATATCTCAAGGCAAAGGGAGTGTAAAATTTATAATAAGCAAAGCCCAATCAAGAAAAGGGTTTCAAATGAGAAAGGACCAACCTTGGCGTAAGATTCTTAATGATTACCTGAGAATAAATTGAACTTAAAAGAACATATGCTAATATGCACATCTCTAGATGTGCTACAGATGTGAATCCTTTTGACCAAATCATCCTCACAAAAAGAAAAATCCAAAATTACATTTTATGCTAGAAACTTGATTGGTACCGTTGACTATTCAATGCATTTACTTGAATTTTGAATGCTTAATGGATATCCTGCATCAGAATTCGACATAAAAAACCTTCATCTAGAAATATCTTCAATAAATTCCTCCAACCCACAGTTAACCCAAAAATATCACTCATTAGACAACAAGCTTTGCATTGTGCCATTAACAGTAGGTAAGTTAGGATTTAACACTTATCCATTTTCTCATCATGCATGAGTTCACAGAAATTCATTGCTAGAGATACTTACAAACACAACCCTATCTGAATATTTCATAATGCATAAATCCATATCCTTGTTTTTCAAGCTATGAATTATGTGTTGGAAATATTTTCATTGATGGAAATGAAGGCAGCAAAGAGAGATACAGACAAAGAAGGCAGTAGATGAAAAGAGAGGTAGAGCCGTTATCACAAGCAGAGGCAGAGGTCGAGCAGCAGAAGCTGGAAAGGCAGAGGCAGAGGCAGCGAATATAGAGGCAGAGACGTTATATGAGAGGCAGAGGCAGAGCCATTTTTTAATTTCGAGAATCGCTACCCCAGCTAGACGATACATAAACACAATTCCGGGAATCGTATAACCCAAAGCGGCAAGTATATATATATATATATATATAAGTCTCATTCTGGGAATCGTTACCCACGCTAGAGTATATGTGCAGTGCATTACATATATTGTGCCTTATGCATAATGGTTCAAAGCATATATATTAAACTATATGGAGTTCTTTATTATCAGAACCAAAGTACCATAAGGTGGGACCCTTTCCAATCGCATCGGAGAAAGGATTGGCAGTGGAACATATCGACAAGAGTTCCGATTGAGTTCCGGACCCGATGGGTGTATGAATTATGATTCAAACGTATTTGAAGTCCGACATAATCGCATTAGATCAGTCTAATCGCATCGGAGATTATAAAGGAAGCATAACATATAAACATAAAATTGTGATTGTGATGAAGCCAGGACCCGATGGGTTTATAAAACATAATGGATATGTGTTGGAACATGAAGCCAAAGAATTGCGATTGCGATGAAGCCCGGATCATATAAACAAAGGTTCAAATCATAAACATATATATGAGTGGAGCGCTTTATGATAAAAAAATAACCAAAGTACCATAAGGTGGGACCAAATCGCATCGGAGAAAAACAAAGCAGCGGAACATGCAAACAGGAAGTTGCGATTGTGATTGAAGTTCGGATGCGATAGACTTATAAACTATGATTTATACAGGCTTAAGTTCCACGTCAAAGAAATTCCTTCATCGCATCGGAAAAATTGAGTGAACAATTCCCAATCACATCGGAGAAGGAGCATGACAATAAAGGATTGCGATTGCAATTGAGTTTTGGACCCGATGGGTCTATAAATCATGTTTAATATGTCTTTGAGTTCCAGTTCCAATCGCATCGGCAAAATGCACTTAACAATGTTCAATCGCATCGGAATGAAAGCAAGGTAGCGAGACTTGCAACTAAAAGTTGCGATTACGATTTATCACAGTTGGAGTAATCGCATCGCATCAATTCAATCACATCGGACTAAAAGCAGGGCAGCGGGACTTGCAACTAAAAGTTGTGATTGTGATCAATCGCAATCGGAAGAAGTCGAGTAGCATATTGCATCGGATAACGTGGCATGTGGGCTTGAAAGGGATTTTATATGTTTAAACAGGTTTTTTTGTTACACCAAGAGTCGATTGAATTCATATTAAAAAGGCAGTTTGTATTAAAATGTGCCGCGTGGTCTGTGGACCCACGGGCCTCGGCTTAAGGTGGAGGGCGATTATTAATATGATACAATTGTGATGTGTGAAATTGTATCAGGCCATAAAACAAAAGCCGTGGTTTATGTATGTTCCTCTTGCGAAACTCACCACATCAACAAGGCACTTGCTGTATGAAAAGCGTTGGAATTTGCCCATATTTAAAGTCAGCAGTTACATATATATATATATATATATAATGCACTGATATAAAAAGCACAGTTACATGTATGTAGCAGTTACATCACAGCAGAGGACAGACAAACAAACAGAACTGAAAAGAGATAAAACACAGTCACAGAAAATATAGACACAGTCAAAGAAAAGACAAATGCGCAGCGAGCCAAAAGACTAAATGAGTTGAGCTGGAGTTCTCATTGTAATTTGATTGTAAATGTTTTAATTGATTTTTATTGTTTGTGATGCATTGGCAAGTCCCCGGAAGAGAACAAATATCCGACTGTAATGTTAAATTGATACCTACAGTTATATTTATTGAATGAGCAGATAAAAGGAATGAGAAGACATAAGCCAAAGAGTCATGACTGTTCACTCCAAATTCTTTGTGAAATACAAACAGTCATGTGAGGAACTCTATATATAATATCAACTGGATATGCATAAGAGAGGTTAGAGAGAGTAAATATAGAGAATGCAGAGTATAGAAGAGTGAGGTAGAGAAGATTAAGAAAAGAAAAGCAGAAATAGAAGCTACAGAACAGAGCTGATATCTGAGGTAAATCAGCAAACATTCAGTTTGATAAATTGAGGAAGTTGGAGCTTCCCTATCAATTTGTAGCTTGATAGCTGTCAGTTGTAGCTGACTGAGGTTGGAGCCTCCTGTAGGTTGGTGCCTGCAGAAAATTGAAGGGAGTTGGTGCTTCCTTGCAAGTTGTAGCTTGCAGAATTGAGGTTAGAGCCTCCTGTAGGTTGGTGCCTGCAGAAAAACAGTGGTGAGAGGGATTTGGAGCTTGCCTTTGCATCACAACAATAATAAGAAGTGGTTTTCTCCCTTTATGGGTTTCCACTTACATCTGCTATCTCTATGTGTGTTTCTTATGTGTTGATGTGATTCTTTCAATCTTCTTAATTGTTTTCTACTCTCAACATAAGTATGGTGTCCCACTAATTTGATATTGGCTACAACATTTTAAGACTGCTCACATATTAAGCTGTAAATAAGTTTGGTGAAAATTTAAAAAAATGGCTTATGTATGTATGAAACTGATTCACCCCCCCCCCCCCCTCTCAGTTTAATTAAAGATTCAACAATTGGTATCGGATTCAGGTTCCTTTGTACAAGTCTAACAATTGAAAGGAGATCCTAGGTTCTCAGGATGGCTAGTAAAGAAGGATGTTCAACCAATAAAGCCCATTTTTTCACTGGTGCAAATTATGCTTTCTGGAAAATCAGAATGAGGACATACATAATGTCTCTAGGAATATAAGTCTAGGCTACTGTGGAATATGGATATGCCCCAAAGGCAACTGACTCAGAGAAAGAAACCAAACAAGATTTTGTAGCTAACACAAAAGCCATGAATTCCATCTTGAATGGATTGTGTGAAGCAGAGTTTATCAAATTAATGCACAAAGACACTGCCAAAGAAATGTGGGATACTCTTGAGAACATCCATGAGGGAGACAAGAAAGTGAGGACTACAAAACTGTGTCAAATCCCATGATCACGGGATGCAAGCTGTGTGCTGATGATGGGTCTGCACATATAGATCAAAAACTCTACATATCCATGATAGGAAGCCTACTGTATTTGATAGCATCAAGACCATACATCATGCTAGCAGTAGGACTAGTGGCTAGATATCAAGCAGCACCTAAACAAAATCACCTTATTGTAGTCAAAAGAATATTTAGATACCTACAAGGAATAGCACAGTATGGACTTTGGTATCCTAAAGGCAAAAGCTTCACTTTGACACCATACATAGATGCAGATTGGGCCAGCTGTGTGGATGACAGGAAAAGCACAAGTGGAGGTGCTTTCTATCTAGGAGAAAGTCTGGTGGCATGGTTAAGCAAGAAACAAACATCTATCTCTCTGTCTATAGCAGTAGCAGAATATATAGCAGCAGCAGCATGTTGTACACAAGTCATGTGGATGAAGAAAACTCTTCAAGACATGAAGGTAAGAATTGATGAACCTATCTCAATAAAATGTGATAATACAAGTGCTATAAGTATATCTAAAAAACCTGTGCTTCACTCTAAAACTAAACATATCCCAATCAAGTATCATTTTCTTCAAGAACAAGTTGCTCAGAAGATAGTAAAACTGGAGTATGTGCCAACAAAAGAACAGACAACAGATATATTTACCAAACCACTTGCTAGGGAACCGTTTGAATATTTGAGAGACAGAATAGGGGTAGTATCTGTAGATTCTACTCTCTAATATGAAGAGAAAGCACAGTTTCAGGGGGAGAACAGAAACAAAAATATCATTCCAGGGGGAGATCAACCAGCAAGGGAAGCATGAAAACAGGTCCTCGGGATCAAAAGGATTATGGCAATAATACATTCAGCAAAAAGGAATCAATAAAAAGGAAAAAGGGTCCATGGTGCAGCGGAAGAGTGGTGAACCTGACGTGAACCGAACACGGAAGAGTAGTGAACCCAATGTGAATCTAATTCAACAGTTGAAAAAGTAGCGTACAAAATCAGAAAATTACAGAGAGAGAAAATGCACGAAATATTGAAAAAGGATAAAATCACAGGATCAAAGAATAGAAGCTACACTAAGAATTCGAACCCCTTGCCATTGATGTCAAAGGGGGAGGAAGAGCAAGAAATAGAAGGAAGAGTAGGGAAACAGAGAAAGTGTATTGCCATAAATGCCAAAGGGGGAGACTGTTGGAAATATTGTCATTGATGGAAATGGAGGCAGCAAAGACAGAGACAGACAAAGAAGGCAATAGATGCAAAGAGAGGCAGAGCCGTTATCATAAGCAGAGGCAGAGGTCGAGCAGCAGAAGAAGATAAGGTAGAGGCAGAGGCAACAAATATAGAGGCAGAGCTGTTATATCAGAGGCAGAGGTAGAGCCATTATCATAAGTAGAGGCAGAGCCATTTTTTAATTCCGAGAATCGCTACCCCAGCCGGACAATACATAAACACAATTCTGGGAATCGTATAACCCAAAGCGGAAAGTATATATATATAAATCTCATTCCGGGAATCGTTACCCATGCTGGAGTATATATGCAGCGCATTACATATATTGTGCCATATGCATAAAGGTTCAAAGCATATATATTAAACTATATGGAGCACTTTATTATCAGAACCAAAGTACCATAAGGTGGGACCCTTTCCAATCACATCAGAGAAAGGATTGACAACGGAACATATCGACAAGAGTTCTTATTGAGTTCTGGACCCGATGGGTGTATGAATTATGATTCAAACGTATTTGAAGTCTGTCATAATCGCATCGGATCAGTCTAATCGCATCAAAGATTATAAGGGCAGCGGAACATATAAACAGAAAATTGCGATTGCGATGAAGCCCAGACTCGATGGGTTTATAAAACATAATGGATATGTGTCGGAGCATGCAACCAAATAATTGCGATTGCGATGAAGCCCGGATCATATAAACAAAGGTTCAAAGCATAAATATATATATGAGTGGAGCGCTTTATGATAAACAAATAACCAAAGTACCATAAGGTGGGACCAAATCGCATCGGAGAAAAACAAAGGAGCGGAACATGCAAACAGGAAGTTGCGATTGCGATTGAAGTTTGGACCCAATAGACTTATAAACTATGATTTATAAAGGCTTAAGTTCCACGTCAAAGCAAGTCCTTCATCGCATCGGAAAAATTGAGTGAACAGTGCCCAATTGCATTGGAGAATGAGCATGACAATAAAGGATTGCGATTGTGATTGAGTTCTGGACCTGATGGGTCTATAAATCATGTTTAATTTGTGTTTGAGTTCCAGTTCCAATCGCATCGGAAAAATGCACTTAACAGTGGTCAATCGCATCGGAATGAAAGCAGGGCAGTGGGACTTGCAACTAAAAGTTGTGATTGCGATTGATCACAGTCGGAGTAATCACATCGCATCAAGTCAATCGCATTGGAGTGAAATCAGAGCAGCGGGACTTGCAACTAAAAGTTGCGATTGCGATCAATCGTAACCGAAAGAAGTCGACGAGTAGCATATCGCATCGGATAACGTGGTAGGTGGGCCCGAAAGGGATTTTATATGTTTAAACAGATTTTATTATTACACCAAGAGTTGATTGAAGTCATATTAAAAAGGAAATTTGTATTAAAATGTGCCGCGTGGTCTGTGGACCCACGGGCCTCAGCTTAAGATGGAGGGCGATTATTAATATGATACAATTGCGATGTGTGCAATTGTATCGGGCCATAAAACAAAGGCCGTGGTGTATGTATGTTCCGCTTGCGGAACTCACCACATCAACAAGACACTTGCTGTATGAAAAGCATTGGAATTTACCCATATTTAAAGTCAGCAGTTACATATATATACAAAATTCACTGATATAAAAAGCAAAGTTACACCACAGCAGAGGACAGATGAACAAACAGAATTGAAAAGAGATAAAACACAGTCACAGAAAATACAGACACAGTTAAAGAAAAGACAAATTCACAGCGAGCCAAAATACTAAATGAGTTGAGCTGGAGTTCTCATTGTAATTTGATTGTAAATGTTTTAATTGATTTTTATTTTTTTTGATGCATTGGCAAGTCTCCGGAAGAGAAAAAATATCCCACTGTAATGTTAAATTGATACCTACAGTTATATTTATTGAATGAGGAGATAAAAGGAATGAGAAGACAGAAGCCAAAGAGTCATGACTGTTCACTCCAAATTCTTTATGAAATACAAATAGTCATGTGAGGAACTCTATATATAATATCAACTGGATATGCATAAATAAGGTTAGAGAGAGTAAATATAGAGAAGGCAAAGTATATAAGAGTAAGGCAGAGAAGATTAAGAAAAGAAAAGCTACAGAACAGAGCTTATATTTGAGGTAAACCAGCAAACATTCAGTTTGATAAATTGAGGAAGTTGGAGCTTCCCTATGAATTTGCAGCTTGATATCTGTCAGTTGTAGCTGACTGAGGTTGGAGCCTCCTGTAGGTTGGTGCCTGCAGAAAATTGAAGGGAGTTGGTGCTTCCTTGCAAGTTGTAGCTTGCAGAATTGAGGTTAGAGCCTCCTGTAGGTTGGTGCCTGCAGAAAAACAATGGTGAGAGGGAGTTGGAGCTTTCCTTTGCATCACAACAATAATAAGAAGTGGTTTTCTCCCTTTATGGGTTTCCACTTACATCTGTTGTCTCTATGTGTGTTTCTTATGTATTGATGTGATTATTTCAATCTGCTTAATTGTTTGTTTCTCTCAACATAAGTATGGTGTCCCACTAATTTGATATTGGCTGCAACATTTTAAGACTGCTCACATATTAAGCTATAAATAAGTTTGGTGAAATTTTTTAAAATAGGGCTCATGTAGGTATGAAACTGATTTACCCCCCCCCCCTCTCAGTTTAATTAAAGATTCAACATTATGCATCAATTTCTCATCATGCATGAGTTCACAGACATTCATTTCTAGAGATACTTACAAACACAAACCTATCTAAATATTTCATAATGCATAAATTCATTTCCTTGTTATTCATACTATGAATAATGCATCTCATTTCTACCCAAAAAAAAAAATTTACAATGCATCCTTGGCGTAATAACTGGAAATTAGTATAGGACCTCAATACCTTGACGAGCATGCACACATTGCAAGATTTATCAAAAGTAATGGGCATAAAATGCATGAAATAATGGGGATGAAAATTATGTTTTATTCAAATCAAAAGACAGCCAAGCATAGATACTATGTGCTTGTGCAACAATTTAAGGTGTTAAATCTTAAAACTATCTAGTATGTTTTTGAATTTTCTCATTAAATAAATATAAAATCAATATTCTCTAAATTTAATAAAAATCAAGAGTAGAGTTGAACAATATAGATGCGATGAATTTGCAGATATTTTTTTTTGGGGGAGGGGGGGGGAGGGGGGTGTGGGGCTGATTGAAATATGGCTCCAACATAAAAATAGTATACAAATATCTTAAGACAATTGAAGACCTCAAAAATACCACTAGATTATTTTTTTTGGGGTTGTTCCAAAAATATATGAGAGCCAAATCTACACACATTCGAAACAAAAATGTAAGTATTCCAACACAATTCAACCCAATAGGATCATCAAGTTATATAAACAAATAATATTTCTAATGTTCTATTGGAAAAGGATACTAACCATGCCAGATTTAAATCTCTGATTTTATTAGTATCATATCTGGATCTAAAATCTTAAAACTTTGGCCAAAAAGGATAATGAACTAGATATACAAGATTATTTTAGCGCACACAATAGGCTGGAAAAGGGTAAAAGAAAAAAAAAGAAAAAAACAAAAACATTGCCAAAATATGGAAAATTTTGAACACTTCCATGTGAAACAAAGCATTCGACATTACCTAAAACCTACTGTGAAGAAAGAAACTTTGAATTCCATAATAGGGTAGCAATAAAAGACAAAACATTCCCACTCTAGACATCGGTAATCATTTTTCATTGAATTCTGACCAAATTGAGTTCACAATTTTAAAATTAAGAAAAAAAATAGATCATATATACTATTGGTTGGTTTCAAAAGGATATTCAAAGAAAAAAAAATACATATGTGTTTGTGCATATAGATAATGATAAACCTCAAAGGTCCAATGGTGCACATCTTGAGACAAAAATAGCAGAGAGAGGAGGTTTATGTAATTTATGGCCAAAACATATGCAAAATTCTGGGAAAACAAGCATTTCAGCATAATAGAGTATTCAATCTTAGAACTAGTGCCAATGAGACTTTAGTTCATTGGTGAGGTCAAAGCATTGTAAACCCATCTACATGTGGTTCCATGCTCCTTATGGTATATGCCCTACTCCAATGGGATGTTAAAAATAAAGAGAACGATGGTTGTGTCAAGTCTCTGGTTTGTGAAGCAGAATAAATACTACTCAAATCTGGGACCTGACCCAAACAAAGTGCATGTTATGCAATGCATGTCACTATGTCCAGGTGTGTTTATGGTATCCACTTCGTGTTAATAGGTCGTTCCGACACAAAGAACAAAAAAAATAATAAACCCCTAGATCAATAAAATTAACACATAATAGAATAAAGGGATGGATTGTGAAGGAGAGATAATGCATAACTGTAGGGCCATGTTTGTAGCAATAGCTGGGGTCATAAGGAGAACCCTCATCAGTTTTATAACGCCTGCATTCGAGATCCCCCACATTACTTCCTTGTTGATGATGCTGCTGAAACCCTAACCCTTCAAAATGGGTGGAATGGTTCCCATTTTCATACGATCCCCCTCAATATGACCCTCCTAAGCCTCCTCTATATTACCCTACACCCATCATAGGTGGGTAGCCTCCCTGGGGAGGCCCTCGAATAACCTCGTTAGCCCTGAGGTTAGCGTTGAGTGTGGGGTTAGAGTTAGGGTTAGGGTTAGCCCCTGTTGCATTGGGATTAAATCCATGACCCTGGTTGGGGTTAGGTCTAGAGTGATAATTAACGCTAGAGTGATAATTAACGCTAGAATTGATATTCATGCCAAGACTCATATTCATGTTTCTAGCAGACGATAATGAGTTCCAGGGCATACCATTAGCACCATTTGTGTCATAAAAGTGAGAATTATTGAACATGGGATCAAAGGACCCCATTTTTACAAGCTTCTGAAGAGAGGCGATATTCAAACCTGGGTTGTGAATGTCGTCGTTCAACAAAAAAACACTAACTGAGTTTGTGTGAAAATGATCATCAGAGGAAAGAACATACCAACATATTATGAAGATAAGGGAATGGATATATGGCTTCTCAATTGATAGAAAAATGACGTAAAAAACAGAAAATCACTAAAATAATAACAATTCCAACCGACTATTGAGCAAATGAATTAGTGTAGTAGAGAAACCGAGGTAACAAGGAGAATTAATTTAGAGAACTAGGGTTATCACTTCACACATTTGCATGGGTGACTGTCTATCTATTCATATATAGCTCGAGCGACGTTGTATCTATATATAGGTGGAGTGACGTGGCTGCTTACACGTCATATATGTTGTATTCTATTTGGTGTTCTTTATGTTTTATATGTGTTTTTGTGCCTCTGGCCCAACCGTTTATGGAAAATGTCCCTAGTCCCTCTTTTGTATTTTTTTCCGTCTGGAGCAATTTTTTGTCAACAAACCCAGTCATGGTGAGACTACCTATTTTGTAAGCGACTATATGTGCTCCTTTTTTCCTACATGAATAGAACATTGACTTACAAAAAAACAAAGCTTCATAGATCATTAAGAAAATAATTAAGGTTCATACTTAAATTAATAAAGTTTCATCCTATTTACTAAATAGGTCTATAAATATATATTTTAGGTTTATCTATTTAGTATTTATCAAATGTAAATATGACAATTTAATACTAGATTTAAATCAAATCACACGTTTAACATAAGAAATGTTATATTTATATATTTATTAAATATAAATATGAATATTTAACCTTATATTTAAAACAACTCACAATTTTAACAATAGCAATTGCACCAGAAGTTGCAAAGGAAACGCTGTAATGCATAAATTGGAGATGCATTGTGACATATAAATTCGAGAAACATTGTGAAATTGGTGGGTCCTATTTTATTTAATTTGAGGATATTTTATTTAATGTTATGCATCATATATAAATCATTGAATAAGTAATTAATTTTAGAAGTTGTAATATATATATATTTTTGGTGCCATTTTTGTCTACCTAAAAATATATATAATTTATAAATCAGGTGGTTTGTGTAGGTTATAATTTTTTATAGTGTTTTTTTTATTTTGACAACTCAATTGTTAAATTCAAGATGCATTGTGACATACAAATTTGAGAAACATTGTGAAATTTTTGGGTCCTATTTTATTTAATTTGAGGATATTTAGTTTAATGTTATACATCATATATAATTCATTGAGTAATTAATTAATTTTATAAGTTGTAATATATATATTTTTCGGTGTCATTTTTGTCTACCTAAAAATATATATAATTTATAAATTAGGTGGTTTGTGTAGGTTATAATTTTTTATATTGTTTTATTATTTGGACAAATCAGTTGTTAATCACTCGATTATGAAGTATTATGTAAATTATGAGATTCAAAGTTCAAATTTTCATAGGTCAAAACATCAAAAAAAAACAATTTTATACTCAACCTAGAGTCTAACTTCTGCATGACACCAACTTACAAAATTAAACATAAAAAAATAATATGCTATAGTTACTAGATTAAGATCTGAAATCCTAAAATTTTATTTAAGAGAATTGTCAATATTTTTCTTATCAGTGTGTCATGAATTTAATAGCTTTTTGAAATAGCTTGGTTGTGGCTAGGAAAATGTGTAAAAAATTGTACTCAATTTGAAGTTAACACAAAAGTTAAAGAAATCTAATATTGAATAAAATATTTTAATATTTACTTTAAATAAAATAATTTTATATTAATTTTATTTTTAGTGAATCTAATGGTTAAGAGCATGGATTTTCTCTTAAAAAAATTATAAATTTAAATCTACAATAAAATAAAATATGTACACTTCCCTAATTTTTAATAATCAAATCCTAGCAAAATTAAAATAAATGTACATTTATTCTTAAAAATTTCAACTTAAATCCTAAATTGAACATAAATTTTAAACTTAAATCCTAAATTAAAACATAAAAAGGAAGACATGTAATACATCTTATATTTATTATTTCTATTTGGCATGAGTTATTCATATATAAACTTTATTTTTTACTTGTTTTTGACCTTGTAGATTTTATAAATCAAACCTTCCCATATTACTTTTAAATGGTACAATCCAACGGTTATACTTATAAAAAGTCTAATCCATAATCTTTTTCCACAAATCATCATATTAGTGATGACAATAAGCTTTAAAAAAATTCCAAACATCTCCCATTGACATTAACATTCCAAAGTAGAAGATAATATAAATCCAATACAATTATAAACATTTAGCCATTATATAACACCCTATATGATATTAATTAATTTATTAATTAAATGCATATTAATAAAGTGCTATTGGAACAATGCAAAAACGGAAACTCAACGTTGTTCTTCTTTGTCTCCCATACGTGGTCATTTCATGGAGATTTACGTTCACAATTAGGACACTGTTGAATCAACTGACTTGTATTATGTTGTTGAAACAAAGCCAAACTTAAACCAAGTTCCTGAGTAAATGGAAGTAAAATATTTAAATTCCGCGTGGATATGTTTTCCATGAGCGAGTCAAATATTTAAATCTGTTTTTCGACGTATATATCATTTTCCCAAGTTGATTTATAATCTAAAATTTATATTTATATTTAAATATACATTATAAAAATTAAATATAAATTTAAGTATAAATCAAACTTTTGCTGAATAATTTTTGTTTAATTTTAAATTTAAATTATATCCGAGGAGGTGAGTAACTAATTCTAATTACACATAGTATGCTACAGCTGAATGCACTGGTGTCCAGGGCTTACCTCTCACGTTGTTCCTGCGATATTTCTGGTAGTACTTAGTAATTGCAGGTGACCAATTAAACTAATTTTTTTTTCTTCCCAACCTATTAGAATTGGGTTGTACGGAAATATTCAAACATGTATTGATTTAAAGAGATTAGAATTGAGTTACAGGGGAATATTAAAACAAATATTGATTTAAATAGATGGTTGTTAGAATTGGGTTGTACAGAAATATTTAAACGAATATTGATTTAAATAGATTAGAATTGGATTGTAGGAGATTATTCAAACAAATATTGACTAGAGAATATAAATTAAAATTTTACTCACTCTAACAAGTTTTTCTTTATCAGTACATTTTCTTCTACTACATCAGCTTTCACTGATAATCGCCCCCGCTTTCACTGATCATACTCTGGCACCATATAACCGCTGCATACTCCAATGACAAATTCTTCAATTAACTGTAGTGTTTGTGGCTAAATCACATTATTGCATAAATGCTTAAGTGCTAATAAATTGCAAATTGGGTATGCCTATTTACATAAAATAACTACGATCAGAGATTTTAAAAATACAGTACTCTTGTGTGATGGCAAAGCCATGTTCAAAAAAGCATTAAAAAGAGATAGTGCATGCTTTTCAAAAGTAGCAATTCAAGCAAGAGGCGTGGCCTATTCAAAGACGACTCCTTGCATCGACGCACTTTCTCCCACTCACCATCTGCTTGATAGAAATATGCGTTTGGTTTTCTGGGAAAAATATTGGTCAAGATTATTATTTGACATGAATTCATAAACCAGCAGGCATTTTTGCCCTCGCTTGCAACATCTGATTAAAAAAACCAGATTACAACAATTATAAATCTAAATGAGCTTCACTTCCGTTAGAAATTCCGCAGAAGCTTGAGTAGTCTGCTTTCCATTCAGTTTCTTAATGACAACGTCCCTACCATCAGGAAGTCTTCCCTACAGATCACTAGACTCAATACAATTAACATATGAACAAACCATATAATGGAAAAAACCATCAAAATCATCTTTGATATTATACCTTAAAAACTTCACCAAATCCTCCTTTGCCAAGCATGTCCTTCCGATCGAAGTTTCCAGTGCTTCCGATCAAAGTCATATTCTGAGAATGATTATAACGCGGACAGACTGCTGTTACCTCTGTGGTGGACAGTATGCTGTTAAGTTTAAAATTTACTGATATCTCTCCAATTTAAAATTTAACTTTTGCACAGCCAAGCTTCCACGTATCTCCCCAATGTTTCTTTGCAATTGAACCAATAAGCGCCTGAAATTGAAACTGTCAGTGAAACCCTCTCGAGTTCCTTTCCATTTCAATGAATCTGGTCTAAATGGTGCTTGGTTCTTTTCTCAATCCATGGCATGCATCTCCCAGAGTCGAGCCCAGTGCTACAGGACGCACGGAAGCCATGCCATGTCTATGTTAGTTTCAAATCTTATAGAGCAGAGTAGTTAGAAACTGTCGTAACTGTCGCCGTTACAATTATATTTCAATCAACGATTCATATTGTCTCAATCATCTAACAAGAGATCGGATGGCAAATATTAAGACAGAAAATAATTTAGGAAAGTTGTTTTCAAATAAATACGCCTTACGACGTAATAAATCAATGAAGTTTCAAAATTAAACTTTATGGCCAAATACTAAATATAAATATAGATATTAATTTGACTATCTAAATATTACCTTTACTAAAATTATAATTAAGACATCAGTGTAAAGTTGATAGATGATACATGCAATTATGTTAATTGTAGATGAATCCATCTACAGTGTCAAACTTTAAAGACAAAGGGTATTCATAATTTTAACACTGTAAATTCAGATATCCCTTTGTCTCTAGCTTTTAATGTTGCAAATGGATTGAGAGACACTTATAGTGAAATCTAACACCTCAATACCAAAATTGCAATTTTCCATCTATGGAGTGACAGAATTAAAAATTAATAACATAAATGACTAATTCATATACTTATTGTACTTTTTATTTGACCATATTTTTATTCTTGGATTATAATAGTCATTTACATTAATCATTATTAATTTTGTCTCTTATTATCTAGTCATATATTTTAATCCTAGATTAAATTAGTCATTTAAGTTAGTCACTTCTTATATAGTCAAATATTTTAACCCTAGACTAAATTAGTCATTTAGGTTAGTCACTTTTAGTTTAGTCACTTATTATCTAGTTGTAGATTTTATTTCAAGACTAAATTAGTCATTTAAGTTAGTCATTTTTAGTTTGGTCACTCAAAATTGCTCAAATTTAGTAGTAATTCACTTGAAATAATTGTGGTGACTAAAATTTTTAGTCATCTAGTAATTAACTTCATCATTTTTTACTAGTGAGGGTACAGTTGGATCTCTTATAGTTTAACTGGAACCTTTCTTCATAGTCCTCTAGGGATTCATCAGGCCCTAGGTTCATCCTGATTATCTCATCTTTAATTTCGTTAGACCTATAGTAGTCCCTGTAAATTTTTTTGAAGGCCTCTTGCATCTGTGCCCAAGTAGTGATGTTGCTCCCAAGTAGACCCATGAACCAACACAAGGCTTCATCTTTAAGGGTAAATGGGAATAGCTTCAAATTCTGATCATCTGAGGCATAGTCATAGGTCCTACAGACAACAAAAAACTCAAAAATCAATGTGTCAGGGTCTTCAGAGGTAAGTCCATGGAAGTGTGGAAGGGTTGAGGGGCTACTGTTCTTCATTCAAGTTTCCCCATTCGCCTCTCTAATGGGAAACACTCCCTGGGCTTAAGTTTCATCCATAGTTTGAATAGGTGAAGCATGTTCCTCTGGTGAAACAATATTTTATTCTTCTCCAATAGGCTCTTAAATTTTTTTAGAGGGCTCAAATATGGTGTGTTCAACCTCACAACTAGTGAAGAAGAGTGAAGTGTGACTATGTGGTGATGTGGGGGTTTTAGGTAAAAAAATTCCTTGACTATCCCTACTCCTACGAGGTATGAAAATCAGAATTTTTTTTGTATTTTTTTCAATATTTTTGAAACAAAATGTAAAGGTAAAGAAGAAAATAATGCTAAAACAAAATCAAAGATTCTACTACACACCTCCCCAACAACAATGCCAAAAAGTGGTGAGCCCTGATATTGCACCAAAAATACTACAACTCCTAAAGCTTTCCCTGCTTTACTTTATCAACCCAAAGTCTGTAAAAAATTATGGGTGACAATGCTATGTACACAACAGATGCATTCTACTCATGCCATCCTCTTCTGAGCTCTACAAAAGGGTGTTATTTCTTGGGTTTCTAGATGAAGTCTGTCACACTCCTGAATTTAGACATAGGGCTACAAATGATTCAAAGCCATTACTCTATCAGCAATAAAATAACTATTCTATAGCAATAAATAACATCTAACTACTCTGCAATGAAATAAATCTACACATTAAGTTTTGATAAGAAATGGAAGGAAATTGTTTGTGCGGTTTTGGTTATATGGTGATGAGGTGGAATGTTATAGCACTCATCATAGGTTTAATTTCCTTCCTGGATTGAAGTGATGTATCTGGACATATTGATGAAAATGGAGCTAAAAAAAAAAAGTAAAAAAGAGAAAACATGAAAGGTACTACCAAGCTTACAAAAAAAAAAACAGAAGGAAATTGGGTAGCTTGCATGAAGTAAATTGATGAATTGAAATGGTATAAAGGAAACTAACCTAATCAAAATTTTTTGGGAAAAAGGGATAGACACACTCTATCTACTCTATGTTATATCTATCATGGTTTTCATCATGAAGCTAAACATGACCTAACTATGCTTGTAAATGCATTGTTTTGCAGCTAGGAGGAGAGAGCGCTAAGGTGGCTTATGAAGGGCTTGAACTCATGGGTGAAAGGATCAAGGTGTCTAGGTGGTTTTGGTAGGTTTGGATGAGGTGGATGGTGGTTTATGGCCTTAAGGAGAGGCCCACTAGTGCTTCCGCAAGTGATGTTATAGGTTTCTTGTAGTGATACAGGAAAGTCCTAAATTGCTATAGGAAACAGTCTGAGGGAAATCCAAGGACGAAAATGGGTGAGAAAAGTGTAGGGAAGGTGGATTTAAGGTGTGTTTGGATGAGTGGAATATTACCTACACCTTGGCCAAGTTGAAAACCTCTTAAGAAGTATGTCTTTGACCTCTAGGGTTTTCTCACGGTGTGAAGATGAAAAATCTGAAAATTTGGCTGATGTTGATTTTTAGGAAAATAAGGCTGATGAAGGGTGAGAAATGAATTGAAGGTGTTGGTGAATTCCTCCTTTGTTGTGCTACTTGAACCAACGGGAAGACTACCTCTTCATAAAACAAATATTGACAAATTCTTGATGAATGAAATGGAAAATATGCATTGAATTTGGAAATAAAACCTACTTTAGACTACAAATAGAAATCTAACTTTGTGTTCTAAATATGTTCATAGAACTACAAAAACCTAACTATTCATTCTGAGAAATCATAAACTAAAAAGTAATTTTGGTGTATCAAGATGCAATGAAAGAGATGAGAGAGGGAGGCTTGAAACACAATTTTTTTTGTTTATAACCTCTTCTACTAACATGTAAGCAATATTAAACTACAAAAAAAGACAAATGGAAGAAAACTAAAAACAATGAATTGAAAATTAAGCGAACTAGCTAAAATCTCATAAGAAAAAATAGCTAAAATGACATAAAAGGAAAGAATGAATACACAAGGGAGACTAAGGCCAATATATTGGGCCCTAACCCAGAAACCTAGCCCTCTGAAACTATATCAGTGAAGCACAATCTGAATACTAATTTTATTGCAGAAGATAGTCTCATTACATCAACATGAAAGTCTCAAAGACCTATTACAAGAGCTAAGAGCCTATTAGCTTCCTTCAAAGTTAGAATCCTAATGAGATCTTTCTCAGCCCTATTTAACCTAGAGGGTAGATACCAACAACTCCCTAAAAAGTAGGTGATGTGTCCACTTTGACTGCAAGTGAAGTGTACCTTTGGTGCACTTGATCTTGAGTTTGCTTTGCTACCTTTGATTTCAAGCCGTTAGAGGGACTATCAAGGATCTGTTGGCTACCTTTGGGAGTTAAGGAGGTGGAAAATCCTCCTAGAATCTCTCCTTGTTGTCTACTCTGAGTGTTAATGAAAAACTATTCATAAAAAATGTAATATCTTCGTGCTTTTGCTACATTTAAGACATGTTAGGCATTCAAAGTATGACAAGCCTTAATCACCGTCTACACTAGAAACATAAGACCATAATATAATTAAAATGTGAGAAAAATAGACTTAATAAGGAAAAAAGGTGACAATTAACCCCTCCAGATCTACCTAATGATGGAGCTCATCACTTTTCCTAGTGATTTTCATTTTCTTCTTAGTGTTGGCATACATTGAGAGATAATTTTGGTTATCAAGGGTGGGGTTGATCACCTCCTTATAGTATCTTAGCTTCCTTTTACATTCCAACTCCTTATTATCTCACATATTATCCTTAAAATGGGAGATTATAATATCTTTGATAGTATCTTTTTGTACCATGATGACATCCTCCTTAATCCCCCAGCGATTGAGCCAAGACTAGGCACCCTTATGTCACCCGCACCTCAAGCGCAGGTGGGGGTTTTATCTAAAGTTACAAGAAATTTTTGGAAGTCTCTTGGCTTCCATGTTGTAAAGCTTCTTCTTATATATCATATATCTAAACATAGTCGTACTTTGAAAGGGAGACAAGCTAGCTTCAACCAAGAAGATAAGAAAGCGATAAGTATAATTATATTACTAATAGTTTTATCTTATTGTTATACATAAAATTGATCACTATAAGTAGTATGATTTTTTTTAATAACATGATAATAGTGAATAATGATTTTTTCCGATATTAATTTGATAAATAAATTATAATTAATTCTCATCTTGTCAGAAGAAAAAAAAACATAAATTCTACTTCCACTTAGGAAATTTGAAAATATAAAAATAATATATTATACCGTATATGGTTTATAAATAAAAAACCTTCACAAATATTTTTGAAATATTAAATGAAATATATTAATATTTAATAAGATTCAAATATTTAAATAGCACCTTAAATGCACATGATCTTCCTTTAAAAAATATTTTCCGATAGACCACCAATTAATCCTTAAACTACTTTTATTGATGCAACAATATGGAAATTCATATATTGAAATTGACGTAATTTGAATCAAACGAAATAACCCTTGTACCGTCTTTTTTGAAAGGTACGAATTAATGCTCAAATCATAGAACCTTCAAATATGAATTGCGTTATGTGTCTTTGTTTCTGGTCTAATTTGTCTTTGTTTCTGGTCTATGCTCAAGTAAATTTCAATTTTTGATGTGAAATTTCATATAAAGAATTTTATATTTTACTCAAAGGATTTCATAAATATGGAAATCACTAATATGAATGATTTATAATATTATTATGTTAAATGATATAATGTTATAATTAATAATAATTTTGGGTGATTTAATCAAATTTTCATATTTATAATTTATGATTTAGTAACTTTCTCTTTAAGATGCAGATAAAGGGATTATTTTATTATTATTTTTTATGTGTCTCGAGCATCCACTCGGAATAAGTGATTGTTTATATCGATCACGGGTTGTTAATTCCAACACCCTTTTTTATATTCAATAGATTTCTACTTCCATATTCTTATTACATTTTGCTAATTTGACTTCTCTTGAATATGCTATTTGGGAGGACTAGAAAAAACTGAATATGGAGTCACTTGCTTTATGATCAAAATTGTTACATTTCAAACACTCAATTTCATTCGTTAGTGGAGAAAACTAATTTTACTATTTGCATGCAAGATATTAGAGCCTTGAATAGCTATCGATCTATCAACATATATGAAACCAACTTCACTGAAAAATTGATGGCTTTGTGTCCAAAATTATGATATGCAAAACAATATTCATAAAGTAAAGTTGGATACATGACGTTGTACTACCAATCTTGGGGAGTAGATTTGAAAGGCCTTTGTTGCTTCAAATGCTAATTTTGGGAATCTCCATGATTATTTTATGTTGATTTGATTGGAACACAATTTTATTTATTTGTCTGTTTCTTCGCTCCAATATTTTTTTTTGACTATCTCTTCCTTTTAGAGCATCCACGTAATTGGATCTTAGTTGAATTTTAGCATATTCTTGAGGAGTCTTGAACCCTAAGAATTTTTTTTTCCTTTCTATATATTTTCACATTAAGTATATCATTCAAAACTTTATATCCCTTGACAATTTTTTTGTTCAAATATGATGAAGCTTTTTCCTTTATTAAATTAGATCTTAAGATAACAATTTCTTCTTCAACTTCATGGCAATTTTTATCCCAATTTCCTAGCTGATTAGTGAGCACTTCCTCCTTTCTTTTTTCCTCCTCCAACTATATTTTTAAAAAAATTGTCTTCTTCATGAGGTCTTGAAATTTTCGTATCAAAAATCTTAAATTTAAGTATTCATCCTCCACCTCAAACTTTCATAAGTAGCTTTGTTGATTCTTGATGAACCAAAACTTCTTTGAACTTTCCAAGATCCTCTAGTTGTGTCTTCAAAGCCTCATCAACAATATGAGACTTATCTTATTTTATTATACATATTCCATCCTTCAAAAATTTGTTCTTGTTTCTTTTCTTTCGAAGCTCATGTAAAACACTAATGAGGTCTCCTTCATAATCCGCCTCTTCTTCTTTAGGATCAGATTCATCTTTGAATTCGAAGTCCATAATAAAACATTCATTGTGCTCCTCTTTGGATGATCGTGGCTTACTACTATCTTTTGGAGAATCACTTTCTTCTTTGGAGAAAAATATATTTTTCCTTTGAGATATTCCTTTAAAATACCTAGATGAATTTTCCCCTTTCCATTCATCTCCTTTTTTATTTTCCTACTTTTCTCCTCTTGCGAATGGAAATTTTGATGAAAAAATTCCAACCCTTCCATAATCAAAAAAATTGAAGTTAACTTTTCCTTTATATTTTCTAAAACCCTTTTCTAGCTTCCTCGTAAACTAAGTAAATTCTTGATTTCATTCGTTGTTGGAATATTCTTCATCTTCCTTGACCTTATTTGATAATTTCTTGACATTCTTGGTGTGTTGTTTGACTCTCATGGAAATTTTGAAGGTTTCTTCACTAGAGTATGATATCTCCTCTCCATTTTGCATCTCATATGCCATAAGAGTCCCAAGTATTTTTTCCATGGTGAGATGTCTCATATCTCACATTTCTTCAATTGTCAAAAATTTTGGATGAAACCTTAATGGAAAGGACCTCAACCTTTTTTTAAAACTAACTTCATATTCAACTTTTCTATCTATACCTTTGGTCAAGTTAGTAACTTCCTCAACACTGCAAAATTATTCACCAATAATTTCTTCTTCTTTCATCTATAAGCTCTCAAACCTAATTATATAGGTTTGGACCTTCACGTTCTTCATATTATCATTACCTTCATACTTGTTCTGAATCCTATCCAAAATATCCTTCCTTGAATTGTAATGCATCATCTTAATGCGTATATTCTCACCAATTCGACCCAAAATAGTATTTTTTTCCATGGAATTTTTTTGTTATACTCTCTATCCATGAGGATCCATAGGAAGCGTATCTAAAATTACATATCATGACATAACAGTGGCATATACATCAACACCCAAGATCATGAAATGTATTTCGATCGTTATTTTCCATATCCCATAGTTATGTACGTCAAAAATGGGAACTCTACGATTTTGAGAAGCCATGATCCCCTTAAAATATCCTTTAAATGATTAAGATGCACTCAAATGACTTGGATATAATACCAATTATTGGGATCTAGCAATATTGAGAGGCTGGATGACCCCGTATTACATAAATATTACAAATTTTTTTGGATAATAACTTTACAAAATTCCAAAATTTAACGACACATGAAGTAAATAAAGCACAAGTAATACCATACAAATACATTGATATTATGGTTGGAAACCCTCATAGGGTATAAAATTAGTGATTTTTTTGTTGGATTCTTCTTCTTTATTAATTTAAAATGTCTTGTCAATTACAGTCTTTCACTAGCCTATACTAGTAAATATCCCCTGCTCTTTAACAATGAACTCTATTGGAGACAACAAAAAAAAGAGCCAAAACTCCTACAATAATATGGAAAAAATCCATTTTCTTGAGGCCACAACCTCAACACACAAGATTATAAAGTTTACAAGGAAATTTTCAAATTGACAAACAACTCCAAAAATAAAAATAAAAATATCATGTAGGTAGTCCTTTATCTACCGCTCAAAATTATATCATCACACTTGAGAAGATAGAAACAATTCTCCCCAATTTTTCCTTGAATCAAAGACTTCAATTCCTAAAGAAAAACATGAAATATATTTTCTTTCTTATCTGTGAAATAGTTCTCTAGAATTCCTCAAGGATCTTCTATAACCACTGAATATAAGAGAGTTCTCCACTAAGCAACAAATGCATATTTTATCTCACACACATAAAATAAACAACCTAAAATCCTCAAAGAAATATATATATATATATAAATATAATTTTATGGAGTTATTATAATAATAATCACATTCTAAGTAATGGAGCACTCAAAATCTTTGTTCATACAATAGAATTGACCTAGTTAACATAACATTAGAACATTACACTATTATTCAACACTATATTCATTTAATAAGAGAAATGTTTCAACTTTAATCATTTTCTAAATGAAGAGAAACCTTCCTCGAACTATTGGAGAAAACACCATGTGAAAATACCATAGAAAAAGAAAATGGAATTAGCTGAGTGTGTTCAAAATTTTAATTTCCACCTACAACTATGTTCCCTAGGATAGAATTGGATCCTAGAGAACATTGTTGCTGATAGTATAGGAATCCCAATGATGATATTGATACCTTCACTTTGTGCATAACTATTTTCGAGAGAAGATGCCTTAACACATGGAGTTTGTATCCTTATTTCACTGAAGTTGCATCTTAGATTTAGGAGATTAACATGTGAATGAATGCATTGTTACAATCATAGAATATCTTACATGAAACCCAATACAAATAATATAAGACATCGTTAGAAGGAAAAGAGTGTTAATTTATTGTTGACATCAATTCCAACACTACAATGCCAACAAAGGCGTGACCTAATTAGCCTAAGTAAGGTTCTAAAGAAGAAGGAAACGATGATATTGGGAAAAATATAGGGAGTTATATATCATGAATTGAACACCATTATAATATAGGAGACTAAGCACGAGCTAGGTATAATTTTATTTTGATTTATTTATAGTTATTGTTTTTGTAGAACATTAATCATATATAGATTTATGGGGATACTAAAATAGCTACTTGTATGACAACTCTTGTTATTATATGAATCAAACGATCTATATGATAATAATGTACCCTGTCTTAATGTGCATATCATTGGAAATTATTTTGGTAAACTCTAAATTCTTTTTTATTTTTATCTACTATGATAGTGGTCATCTACGTGAAATTATGTCTTTTCTATCAATATGCACCAAATTTACTCAATGTTACATATATTTTCTCACAATCATTTTTTGGTAGTTATCTGAGTGAGGTGAGTATGATTTTGGTGCAATATTTGTTTATACCCATTGAATTTTTACTTTTTCATCTTCTTCATTTTTATTTTTCTTTTGATGGAGGTGACATACTTTTCTTCCATGGCTACTTTTACGCATAAGCATCCTTGAGCCATATTTGTTCACTATGCTCCGTGGGTGGAATTCATGGATAAAAATAATTTCAATGGAAATATATGATGTCATTTTCACTCTAATTCTCGGTGGGAATCTCAAAATTTTGGTACATCTAGATAATTATGGAGATGAGGAAATCCTTTTTTTGATTGATGAAGTTTTCCTTTTATAAGGAAATTTCAAATTAGAATTCCAAATAAGAAAATTCAAATTCCCTTACTCATTTCCTTCTTCATAGATGTCACCCTACACTCAAGTCAGACTTAAAAGTGTAGTGTGGTACCATCTAATGTTGAAAAATAGAGCTAGAAGAAAATGTCTCCCTATATAATATAATTGTGATGCATATCCATGTGTTTGTGTGTATTATCATGTTGAGGATTGTCATTAACATTTAAATGCAAAAGATTAACGGCAAGTGGATGAAGCTATTCTGTGATTTTTCTTTGTGTTGATGGGCATTTTAAGTTTCTCCTTAGTTATTTTTTTCATTTCTTTTCCATTTTTGTTCATTTTTTTTTTTTTTTTTACCTACTTTAGAATTTATATGTCTCCTTCCTCTTTAATATTTGTGTGGGTTTAATATTTGTGTGGGTTGATGATTTTACTACATTGTTAATTAAAAATACGTTAATATTAGTTCATTATATATGTCAATCATGTTATATATCTATTTATTTAGAAATATATATTATTCATCTTCATTCTTAATTTGGATGTTTTTCATCATTTTCATGTATATTTCTTTATCATTTCAAGATTAAAGGTAATTATTGGTTGTATTTAAATATCTGGCCATGATTTTTCAATGGTCTTCTATTTATAGTTGGAGCTCTAAGGTCCACATGAAAAAATTCAATTGACAATCATATGAACACTCTCATCTCCGTCAATCCCACATCCCACATGTATGGATGTCTAAAAAGCAATTCCACCTCTCATGGAAATATATCATTCGTCATATTGCTCTTTTTCTTTCAATGATACTCACGTCATATCCAACCTAGTTTGCGATGTCTCTTTATTTTGTAGTGACTTACATTATGCAAGAAACAATTGGAATAAATAATCTCTTTTCAATTCATTCTATAAGTAAGTACAGTATACCCATGGAGTTGGACTCGCTAGAGAATTTTCATTTCCTAGGATTAAGAGGGATTTTCCTCATACGTACAATCCCCCCTTATAGAACATTTTTATTTTTGGTTTATAATCATTTTTAGTTGGAATTAAAACTAAGGTTTTGCAATATTATCGTATGTTTTGTTGTGAAAAATGGAGGAAGTTGTTAGTGGTTCATTTACATTGGATTTGAAAATAAGTGAATAAATCTCTTATTTCTTTATTTTAAAATGTGATATATGCTCCATGTTGAGAGACAAGTTGTTACATTTTAGAGTTTTCATATTTTTCTTTGAGTATGTCATGTGGGCTATGTATTTCTTCTAAATTTAAAACATCTAGTAGATAAAAAATGTAATGACGTTTACGAAAATGATTTATAATTTTTCCGTAGTGTTTTTTTATGCCATGGAAAAATGTTTCATGGTTTTGTTTGTGACCAAGAATAAAAATATTCACGATACATTATACCATCAATTTCCTTATTAATATGTGTAATAAAGTACTCACCATTGGGTGTCTATCTTGTAAGGTATTATATATATATATATATATATAGAAATGTGTGAATATACATGGAATGTTTAGAGATTGGATTTTCTTAATTCCATTTTTATTAGAAATTTAATTATTATAAGGAGTATAAAGCACATTGTCTCCTTGAAATTTTATAGAAGGATTATGGTTACTAGTTATGTCACTTACGGTGGGTATATTTTGTTTAGGCTAATGACATATGAAAGATTGTCCAAATTATAACTAAAATTAATATTAAATGTGACATGAACATAAACATATCTTTGAATATAATAAGTCTAATAATATTACAAGGTAATATTTTATAGTCTTAGGAATAGATTAGTTACACACCTTATTTTCAATAAAATTTACATATCAATATTTGTGACATGTATAATGGAAAGATGGGCCTATGTTGAAATACCAATATATCTATACCTTATTAATTAAGTTTTTTATTCTACATATCAAAAATGGCCTACTACTTGTTCTTCATATCCTTCGATAATGTTTTCCTATCCTAATTATTTTCATCAAATTCCAAGTCATATGGTCTTGTTACATAATGTCTCTTGAAGTATTAAGTATTATCAAAATAATGAAATTTGAAATTCGATAACTTGATGCATTATTATAAATGTCGGTATATTTATATTTTCCATTGACATAACTAAATGTTCTCTTGATAGTGTATGAATTTTATTCTTCATTCTAATATAGCCTCCTTTATGTCCATACAAATCAAACATAAGTGTTTGATTCTCCTCAAGTAGATGCAAAGACTCAACAAATGAAAATGGATATGGTAATATTCACATCATGAGAGAAACCATATATTCATTATTTACTAGGTTCTTAATAGAAATTTTAGATCCATTATTTATCTTTCGAATTAAAGAAAAATAAATATAATTTTCAAATACATTGTTGCATCAACTTGTGATGCTTAATATTTTTTTTTGATACAATCCCACAGTGCTAATCCTGTGTTGATTTTTTTTACATTTTAAACTAATTTTTTCGAAACTAATAATAGGAGAAGTAATAATATATTCTTTATGTATTTTATCATATTTCTCATGATCATTTATTGGATTTATATATTTATCAATTATTTGATCAATATCTATGAAATCATTAATGTTTAGTATGTTGTGTTCTAACATACTCTAGTTTTTTATAACCTTAGATTTTAGAAAATTTAAACGATGCAAACTAGTCATTACTAATGTGGAACCAAATCAATGATATCATAGAAATGACTAATTTGAAAACATATTATGGCTTAACCTATATAACATGGTTCTCCTTCATGTCCTTCTAAAAGGGATTAATGGTAAGGGAAGATCCTACTTTCCTTGATAAATAAGTTATAGACCATTATATAAATATTTGAACCATCTTAAGAAAATTTATATAAGTATATGTAATTGAAAAACGTAAATATATAAAATTATTCACATCCTTAAAAATCATCCAAATATTAATCACTATCTCATTAATATATTTCAAAAATGGATCTTGAAATAAAAAATTACTAACAAAATCAAAATTTAAAAGAACGAAATGGAAAGTAGATTCAATATGACCCATGGTGAAATATATATTTGAAGAAAAGAATACAAATATGAACCATTCAGTATGGAAATGTATTTTGACTTATCTCCTTACAATTTCACTCAAATTTCAAATGTGCATGTGATGGGGCCCAGCCCTCAAGTCCAGCCTGTACTCCAAATAAATTAACAGAAATGCAAACAACGACGGTATCACAACATTGTTTTAATCACAACACAAATGAAATTCATATCAACATAATATCACACGTCATATTAACACAACACAACTTTGTAACACAGCTGTCAAGTGGTTTGTGTATTCCGTGGGTTCGATACAATGGATACTTCGTATGATTTATCGATTCTATCAATCGTTGGTTTTTGGGTGGTAATTACTAGCCAATTGATTGACCGGTACAACCTGCAATTTGATCGACACCTGTCTCCTTTCTTGGGCTTTGCCCTTCCCACGTTATGGAAAACCGATGCTGATTACTCGACTCTCATTTCCATTGTTCGTTCTGCTGTGAGGGTTTTTGTTTCATCTGTCAGAGTGAGGGTTTCGAGCCGGTTAACCTCCTTTTAAACTTGTTTTCTCATCCGGCTTCGCTTGCATGAATCAATGTCGGCCTGTGGTGGTGCTCGTGGTGATCTCTGGTTCGTTTTCTGGTTTATTGAATTATATTTAGAGCGTTTACAGCCTGTTTTGTTTTTCTTCATTGTTTAACTTCTCAAGCTGCTTGCAATTTCGTAATTCACTTCTGTCTGTGTCACAGTTCAGTTTTTCTGTGGTGGTTCCTAACCTCGTTGCGCTCTACTCGGCCAGAAGGTAACTTTTCCTTCTCTGTTTCAATGTCTTTAGCATATCTTTCTCGTTCTCATGTAGTGGCTCCTTGTGAGCAGGGTTCAATGTTCTTGTTCGATGGCTACGTTTCTGTCGGCTCCCTTGTTCAGGTATACGACTGTTAATCCACCTCTATCGTGAGTTTTGAATGATATCTCTGTTGGTTCGTAGCTAACACATGCTGTACTTGTATCTTTGCAGGTTCCAAGTCTCCACACTGGTTCGTGGCTGACCAACCCTTGACTTGCAAATGGGTAGGGTCGATTCCATTCTTGGCATTTACTCTTGTGTTCTGGTGTTTCACAACCGCTATGTTTCAGCCGTTTCATCGTGGCAACTTCTCTTACTGTAGATTGTGCTTCCGTAGGTTTCGGTAGCGATTTTGTTAGGCTGTAGGTTATGGGTTGTCCAAACCCTAACCTGTGGATGACTCACTCTAAATGTATATATATATCGACTGCTTTTATGGATAGTCCATAAATCACATTACAGTAATTGCATGCTACTTTTTTGCAATGTAGACATGAATATTCTAATATGGGAATTATTCTGTTAGAAATAATTATGAAGCATGCGGTTTTGGCTTACCTGTATATGGATGATAACTCAACAGTACTCTCTTGTTTGTTTTCGGAACCTTGTCTCGTGAATGAATGATTCAGTCTTTTTTAAATTCCGGCCTTTAGTTTTTTTTTCTTTCGAACGCTGTCTCTCCATCGTGTTGTTGGTCCACACCGGTGTGTGTGCTAAAACCCTTTCTATTTCCACTTATTTCGATGTTATGGCGTATTTTCCAGTTTCTGGTTAGTAGAATTAAACAATACAGTAAAGAAAAATAATAGAGCAGTAATAGTCACAGTAAATTTCTTTTGCACAGATGGTTTTCTCTTTCAGATACCAATTCAGTCTTTTTTTTCCTTTGTCTGTAAAAGAAAATTTCTTTCTCTCTTTTTTTTTCCAGGGAAGAAAAAAGTCCCACAAATTACAATATGCTCTTCGTTTTGTACACTTTTCTCCTGGTTGGTTGAACTACCAACCGTCCTGGGTAACTACCTTTTCTAAATTAAATAAACTTTGTTAATTAACCCACTATTTTACTTAACCTTCCTAATCCTAATGTCTCTTTCCTCAAAAGTAATTAAGAGAATAAAAATAAACATGTTAACGATAACAATAATAATAATAATAAAAACAATTCTCAGGTACTATGACCTGTCTGGAAAACAAACATAACCAATGAGACAAAAAACCTGCCCAACTTTGTCTACTCCGAGTCAGATGCTCCTGCATCAGGCTCCCGGGGTAACAAAAAGTCATGGCTCCGTTCCATGAGTTCGTCGAGTTCGTCCACCGAATAGCCAGCCTTCTGAATTTGAGCTGTGTCAAGCCAGGAACTGTCCTCAATGGGACGGTTCTTCCACTTGACTAGATATTTCAGATACTCCTTCCTGCGTGTACTCTTGGCTACCTATGTATCAAGGATTCCTTTGATCTCAAGGGGTTGCGTCGTAGGCATTTGTCTCATCCACGATCCCTGATCAACTTGGGTGTCCCGCTCTGGCCTTGTTGTCCTTTCATCCTCAGGACTAGAAATATATTGAAACAGATCTGCTACATTGAAAATAGGCGAAATACCTATCCCTGGAGGTAGTTGTATTTCGTAATCATTTACAAAAAACTTGCGCAAAATTTTACAGGGGCCAATCTTTTTAGATTTCAGTTTATTATATTCTCCTTTTGGAAAACGTTCCTTGCGCAAGTGCGCAAGAAATTTATCCCCAACATTAAATTGAACTGCTCACCTTTTTAAATCTGCATGCTGTTTGTATTTTGGGCTGCTGTCCTACAGTTTTAATTTCACCTGTTCATGCAAATCGCTCATTGCTTGGGAAAAATCTTCTCCATTAGCACTTCTTTTTTCAAGCTTCCCCAAATCCCGCAGATCATGTACTCTGCGAGGATGTATACCATATAGAACCTAAAAAGGATTGTATCCTGTGCTGCAATTTGGCGAATCATTGTAAGAAAATTCCTCTTGAGCAAGAACACGATCCCACATTCATGATTTTTCATTGATTAGACTCCGCAGCAGGTTTCCTAAGCTTCTGTTCACCACTTTGGTCTGCCCATCAGTCTGTGGGTGGTAAGCAGAGCTGAAATTCAACTGAGTGTCCAAATTTTTCCACAGATTTCGCCAAAAATGTCCTATGAAATGCACATATCTGTCAAAAATAATGGACCTTGGTAAAAAATGCAGTCTGATGATTTCTGTGAAAAACAAGTGTGCTACATGAGTGGAATCACTGGTTTTTCGAGAGGGTATAAAATGCGACATCTTCGAAAATCTATCCACTACCACCATTACTGAATCAAAACCCCGCTATGTCCTAGGCAGACCCAAGACAAAGTCCAAACTGACTGAGTCCCATGGTCGGCTCAGAATGGGCAGTGGTGTATAAAGTCCTGCATTCTGACTACAACCTTTTGCTAACTGACACATTTTACATCTGATTACATACCTCTGCACATCCCGTTTTAATTTCAGCCAGTAATAAAAATGCTCTATCTATGATAATGTTTTCTTTATTCCGAAATGTCCAGCTAGACCTCCATTGTGTTTATCCCAAACATTGTTCTCCCTCATTGAATAGTCGGGAATGCATAACTGTCCTCCCCTAAATAACAATCCTTCTTGCAAGTTATAGTCCAACCATGGACTATTGTTCCGCAGCAAAGGGTTTTGACAAGCCTCATAGGCCTCCTTAAAACCTGTATCTTTTTGGTATAGATCCTTCAAGTGCTCAAAACCCAATACTTTCACCATGCTCTCCTGTAGGATAAAATCTCTTCTGCTCAATGAATCTGCCACCTTGTTGGACTGCCCGCTAATATGTTTCAATACAAACGTAAAGCTCTGCAGATATTCCACCCACTCTGCATGCTTATGATTCAACTTATGCTGCTGCATAACATACTGTAAGGCAAAATTATCAGAAAATAAAACAAACTCATTACCTAGAAAATAGTGCCTCCAGTGCTTCAACACTTGAACAACCGCATAAAATTCTTTGTCATAAGATGAAAACTTCTGCCTACTTTCATTCAATTTCTCACTGAAATAAGTGACTGGTCTGTCCTATTGGCTCAGTACTGCCCCAATGGCTGTACCCCTGGCATCACAACGAACTTGAAAATTTTTGTTGAAATCGGGCAATCTCAAAATTGGTGTCTCAGTAATTTTCTTCTTCAGAGTCTGAAAACTTTTTTTTGCTGCGTCTGTCCAATTAAAAGGCTAATTTTCCTTTTTTATTGTGTCCAACATATGTGCGTAAATTCCACTAAAATCTTTGATGAATTTCCTATAAAAGCTTGCTAATCCATGGAAGCTTCGAACTTCAAACAGATTTTTCAGGGATGGCCAGCTAACTATAGCTGCGACCTTTTCTGGGTCCATCTTCAACTCATTTTCTGCAATCACAAAACCCATATACACTAATTCCTGTTGAAAAAAAGTACACTTTTTCAAATTTATCAGCAACTTGTTTTGCTGCAATCTTCTCAATACATTTCAAACATGTCGGAAGTGTTCCTCCTTCGTTTTGCTGAAAATCAAAATGTCATCCAAATAAACAATCACAAATTTCCCAATGAACTCTTTCCGCACTTCATTCATTAGGCGCATAAATGTACTAGGGGCGTTACTTAAACCAAATGGCATCACTAGCCATTCATACAGCTATTCATTTGTCTTAAAAGTTGTCTTCCATTCATCCCCTTCCCAGATCCAGATTTGATGGTACCCACTCTTCAGATCGATCTTCGAAAAGTATGTTGTCCCACTCAGACAGTCCATCATTTCATCCATTCATGGTAATCGAAGCCTGTACCTAATCGTAATCTTGTTAATAGCTCTCGAATCTGTGCACATTCGCCACTCTCCTCCTTTCTTTGGAGCTAGAATTGTCGAAACTTCACAAGGACCCATACTCTCCCTGATCAGCCCTTTATCAAGTAGCTCTTGCACCTTCTTTCGAATTTCTTAATTATCTTTCGAGCTCATACGGTAGGCTACCTTATTTGGCAAGCTAGCTCCTGGTATAAAATCGATATAATGGCTGATGCTTATCTTAGGTGGCAATTCATCAGGTAAGTCATCTACTATGATATCGCCAAAGTCTTGCAACATGTCCTAGATCTCCTCCGACAGATCTGTGATCTTTGTGTGAAGTACCACTGTCTTTGGTCTCCTCACAACAGAAAAATTAACATCATTGTCTTCAATCTGTTTCAAAAATTCCTTTCCACCCACTAGTAATGCTTTTACTCCACTAGCTTCTGTTGTATCTTCCTCCTTGATGGGTACAAGCATGTGCTTAATCCCATCTTTGACAAAATTGTAACAGTTTTTCTTCCCATCATGAGCCACTTTTCTGTCATACTGGCAGGGTCCCCCTAACAGTATATGGCACACATCCATTGGCATAACATCGCAGATAATCTTGTCCTTGTATCTGCCAATATGAAATTCTACCTCACACTGTTCATCAACTAACAGTTGATGCCCCTTCTGTAGCCACGACACTTTGTAGGGAGTGGGGTGCTTCAACCTCTTCAGCCCCAATTTCTCCACCATTTCTGTGGCCACCAAATTATCAGTACTCCCACTGTCAATTATCAGTTTGCAGCACTTACCCCGTGACTTGCGAACTGTCCGGAACAAGGCTTTTCTTTGATCCAGCTCCACAACTTCTTTCGCTGGTTTTAGCAGAACCTTGTTCAGTACCAAAGTTTCCCCTGTCTCAGGTGAATTTTCCACTTCCTGGGGTGGCGCTTTCTCTTCCTCTTTTTGGGCAACATAAGCTCCTCTACCACCTACTGGTTCTCCTTCAGGACATTCATACGATTTGTGCCCCCACTTGTGGCACCGATAGCACTGGACAGCTCCTCTGCCCCTACCATTACCTCTTCCTCACTGGTATGGTAATCCCCCTCGGGTGCTATTGTCCTTTTTTTTTGTTCCTGCAGATTTGGAACTATTGCCTTCTTCATTGGAATTTGTACCTCTACCTCTGCCAAAAGCCTTCCCTTTTCCTCTGCCAGATCCTCCTCCTCTTCTGGCATTCTGCTTCCTGGTTATCTTATCTTCTACTTTCAAGGCACACTGATATGCCTCGTCTATAGTTCTGGGTGAGAGAATACTGATTTCATCCAGTACCTCTCCTCTCAACCCATTTACAAATCTTGTTGTTTTTTTGGGGGTATCCTCTATATATCCTTCCCTCAAATTTAACTTGTAAAATTCTTTCGTATACTCCTTGAGTATTAACCCCCTTTGCCTCAGATTCTGCACCTGTCTATACAGCATAATCTGGTAATCCTTGGGCAAAAATTTTTATTTCAGCTTGGCCTCCATTCTGGCCCACTTCTTTATAGGCTGTTTGTTTATCCTTTTCCTTTCTGCCTGAACGCTGTCCCACCACAAGGATGTGTGTCCTTTCAGCTTGGTGGCAGCGAATTTTACTCGCTTGTCTTCGCTAAGCCAATCCAACAACACATCTACTGATAAACTCTCGTCATAAGTATAAAGCTCATGTTTTGGCTTGCTACTTGATAACAAAACCAACTTCAACAATCTAAGTTCAGGTCCTTCTCCCTCCAAACCATCTGCCACTTCTGCAACCTCCTCATCACTATCATCCCCTCCTTCAGGGTATCTTATCCTTCCAGCTTCTACTGCTACTAATCGCGCATTCAAAATGCGTATTTCCTCCCTCAATCCTTCTTCTGCTACTCTACGAACTGCTCTTCCTCTTCCTCTTCCTTGTCTACCAACTTCCATTCTTGCCTGCTTACTACACCAACTGCTTTGATACCACTTTGATGGGGCCCAACCCTCAAGTCCGACCTGTACTCCAAATAAATTAACAGAATTGCAAACAACGATGGTATCACAAATTTTTTTTAATCACAATGCAAACGAAATTCATATCAACATAATATCACACGTCATATTAACACAACACAACTTTGTAACACAGCTGTCAAGTGTTTTGTGTATTCCGTGGGTTCGATACAATGGATACTCCATGTGATTTATTGATTCTATCAATCGTTGCTTTTCGGGTGGTAATTAATAGCCAATTGATTGACCGGTACAACCTGCAGTTCGATCGACACCTGTCTCCTTTCTTGGGCTTTTCCCTTCCCGTGTTATGGAAAACCGATACCGATTACTCCACTCTCATTTCCACTGTTCATTCTGCTATGAGGGTTTCTGTTTCATCTGTCAAAGTGAGCGTTTCAAGCTAGATAACCTCCTTTTAAACTTGTTTTCTCATCCGTCTTCGCTTGCATGTATCAATGTCGGCCTGTGGTGGTGCTCGTGGTGATCTCTGGTTCATTTTCTGGTTTATTGAATTTTATTTAGAGAATTTACAATCTGTTTTGTTTTTCGTTGTTGTTTAACTTCTCAAGCTGCTTGCGATTTCGTAATTCACTTCTGTCTGTGTCACAATTCATTTTTTCTGTGGTGGTTCCTAACCTCGTCGCGCTCTACTCGGCCAGAAGGTAACTTGTCCTTCTCTGTTTCAACGTCTTCAGCATATCTTTCTCATTCTCATGTAGTGGCTCCTTGTGAGCAGGGTTCAATGTTATTGTTCGATGGCTTCGTTTCTATCGGCTCCCTTGTTTAGGTATACGACTATCAATCCACCTCTATCATGAGTTTTTGAATGATATCTCTGTCGCTTCGTAGTTAACACATGTTGTACTTGTCTCTTTGCAGGTTCCAAGTCTCCACACTGGTTCGTGGCCGACCAACACTCGACTTCCAAACTGGTAGGGTCGATTCCGTTCTTGGCCTTTACTCTTGTGTTCTGGTGTTTCAAAACCACTATGTTTCAGCCGTTTCGTCGTGGCAACTTCTCTTACTGTAAACTGTGCTTCCGTAGCTTTCGGTAGAAATTTTGTTAGGCTATAGGTTATGGGTTGTCCAAACCCTAACCTGTGGATGACTCACTCTAAATGTATATATATATATATCGACTGCTTTTATGGACAGTCCAGAACTCGCCTTACAGTATTTGCATGTTACTTTTTGGCAATGTAGACATGAATATTCTAATATGGGAATTATTCTGTTAGAAAGAATTATGAAGCATGCAGTTTTGGCTTACCTGTAGATAGATGATAACTCAACAGTACTCTCTTGTTTGTTTTCAGAACCTTGTCTCCTGAATGAATGATTTAGTCTTGTTTAAATTTTGGCCTTTGGTTGTTTTTTCTTTCGGACGTTGTCTCTCCACCGTGCCGTTGGTACGCACCGGTGTGTGTGCTAGAACCCTTTCTATTTCCACTTATTTCGATGCTTTGGCATATTTTCCAGGTTCTCTTTAGTATACTTAAACAATACAGTAAAGAAAAATAATAGAGAAGTAATAGTCACAGCAAATTTATTTTGCACAGATGGTTTTCTCTTTCACATACCAGTTCAATATTTTTTTTCCTTTGTCTGCAAAAGAAAAATTCTTTCTCTCTTTTTTTTCCAGGGAAGAAAAAAGTCCCGCAAATTACAATATGTTTTTCGTTTTGTACACTTTTCTCCTGGTTGGTTGAACTACGAACCATCCTGGGTAACTACCTTTTCTAAATTAAATAAACTCTGTTAATTAACCCACTGTTTTACTTAACATTCCTAATCCTAATGTCTATTTCCTCAACAATAATTAAGAGAATAAAAATAAACATGTAATGATAACAATAATAATAAAAAAAAAAACAATTCTCAGTTATTATGACTTGTCTGGAAAACAAACATAACCAATGAGACAAAGAACCTGCCCAACTTTGTCTACTCCGAGTCAGATGCTCCTGCATCAGCATGTAGAAATAAAGAGTCGACGTCTAAAGAGCAGCAACTATGCATACATTTGGGTTCATTCATACTAATAAAAATTGAAAATACATATAAAAAAAATTATTTAAGAGATGCAGTTATTTCATATATTTTCATTTTTTTTTAAATGTTTGTTCACCTAAATATTACAAAGTGGTTATTTTTTTATTTCAAATTTTCAAGTGGGTTTACCAAAATTATGTAGCATTGTTAACAATTCAATGCAAAATTTAGTTCTCCGTCTAATGATTTTGCACACTTGAAATTTTAGTAACCATAAGGTGATAAGTTGAAAATATGATTAAAATTTTTCTTCGGAGAAAATAAATCTAGAATATGATCCATAATTCGATTTTCAAGCCAACGTTTCGAGTCCAGAATAGGAACCATCATTAGGAAAAAATGTTCAAGAGAAGACAATGAAGGGGCGATGAATAAATATAAATAAATGAAGGAGAAGGAAGGAAAGGAAAATTTTGATAAAGGGAAAACCTAACCCTAAAATAAAAAGACTAAAAAACTAAAGATAGAAAAATATGGATTAATTTTATTAATGATAATAATATAATAATATGTTTATATAATTAATGATATAGTGTTTACACAATACAATAAAAATATTAATATGTTGTATATTTCTAATAGGTTAGTGTATTAATTTATTAATATTTTAATATTAATTTATAAAATATTACTAATAATATAATAAATTAACTTATTAATGAAATATATTCATAAATAAGAATTTTAATATAATATATAAATCGGAGAAACCAATCACCTTTCCCTTTTTGTCGGCACCAACCTTGTAGGCACAAACCTAGAGGATACATTAGTACCTTGTACTACTTGGTAGAAACCAAGCTATAAAAGAGACCAATACCATCTGCTACTTTGTGGGCACCAACCTGCAAGAGCCATCAGTCCTTGCTATTGCAATTAATTGTAGGAACCAACCTACTTCACTGAGTTTCCTTGCTTCTTCATAACTTATATTAATTAATTTTTCATTCACCAAGTCTTATTTTTTCTTTCATCCTCACCAACTATGTTAATTTCTTCTTCCTTCACGAAGTCTCCATCTCACGAAACTGATCACTTTTGTCTTCTTCCCAAGAAAATATTTCTTAGCATGAAAAAATATCCAATTTTTCAAATCTAGTTCTAAAATTTCTACGAGATGTACCTAGAGATCTATTCTCTATCTTATCCAAATTTCATAGTCCAAGAGATCACATAAATAAATTTAAATATAAATGACAAGATAACTCGTTTGAAGCATGTTTCATGAGCATTCAAGAACACTAACTTCCTCAAATCATATAGCTAAAATTCCATAGAAACATGGTCTGAAATTTATACTATAGATACATTTATATCTCTCCTATGTCTCCAAATTTTAATCAAAGTTGTCGTGAAAATACTAATATAAACTATTTGAATCCAATTTTGTGAGCATTCAATATTCCTAACTTCCTTGGACCATAGCTTCGAAAATATAGTGAAACAAGGTCTACAATTTAATCACAAATATATGGATATATTCTATATGTATCTTAAAATTTCCAAGTTATGAAACTTCCTAGAACAAAATTTATCACAAAAATACCAAATTGACATGTGTTATGAACATTGAGGAAGTATAACATCTGTATACTATCTTTGAAATAATAGTGGATAAAGGTATAAAATTTAAACCACTTGTACATGGAGCTCTTATTTCTATAACCTTTAATTTTCATGTTCAAAAACATTCCAAAAGAAAATTTATAGTGAAACATCCCATATGACTTGTTCACCCTATAAAACAGTATTTTTTCTTCCACCTTTAGATTCAAAGAATCACCCCAAGATCTCTTCTTTTTTGGATTGTGTGAAAAGGAAATCGTATTTCCTTTATTTATAGTGTTTTTAGCTACACCTATGGGGCTTGCATATAAATCTAATTTGGTTCGCGTGCTTGTAATTTGGTTGGGTATCTTGACAAAATATTTCATATCTCCTCACCCCTATCGAATTAAATTGATTTCCATATATCATATGAAAGGTCTTAGAATAAGCTTATCAACCATACATATGATCCAATTTGAATTAGGTAAGTGGAGTAAGAAGGAATTGAAAGATAAGATATTCAAATGGGGCATAAAAAGTCCAAAAGCATTATTTCCAACAATATTCATTTTACAATATTTAACTTATGCATAAGTAGGATATCCATGTATTTGACCTCATTAAAACAAAATTATTTTCAACACTATAATGTTCACATATAGATTTTATGCATTGAATTATGTATAATCTACTACTATAAGATGATGAAACAATGATGAATCAAGATTGGTATGGACTCCAAAGAGGATAATCATGAGGAATGAGATACATCAAATGTTTGAATAAAATATCTCAAATAATCTTCATTTTAATTCAACATAAGTAGGCTTTCCTTGTCTTTGAAATCAATTACAACAACATTTCCCACACTTTGACGTATGAATATACATATAATGCATCTAATTCCATGTAGTATACTAGTATAAAATAGAACCGTGATAAATAAATATCGGTGTGGATTTCAAATAGGAGAAGTTTGAGGAAGGAGCTACTAGCTAAGAAAGAGAACCTTATAATGCATGAGTTCAAGCAACACCATGGGATTCATTACATTATGTTGAATTTAATATGTAGCTATGCCACCTTAAACAAAATAATATTCTTGGGCTTCATGAGGATAAAAGATACATAATATCATATTGGAAATCACAATATTCATTGGTCTCATTGTTCAACCATTTATTATACTACTACAATAATATTTTCTCAATAGTTATCTTGATTTAACCACTTGAACAATTTTATATATACTTTGTTAATGATAATTATTAGCACAACATACATAATTGAATTTAATTAAAGCTTTTGGTTAAATGATATTTCATTTTTTTTAATCTACAAAATTAGACAATTTTTTTTTAATTATTAAAATGATCAAGAAATGGATAATTAAATTGATTTTCATTCATATTTATTCTCTTAGAATGGAAAAATGGATGAATTAGCTCATAGGACCATTTTTACTCACAAGTTCAAGTTTGGAAAATTGGGGTTTGAAATATTCCACGAGCATTTTGAGGCATCAAATAATTTTTTTTTTTGGTAAAAATTTTGAATCTAGTGTTGCAATACTCATAGAAACCTTTATAATGGTGCAATAATTGCCTCAATCGAAGATTGTATGCAAAATTTATGCTACTCAAAATTTTAACTTCTTTTTTTCACTTCGATAATTTGAAAGGATGTCATGTCAACCCCCATAACTCACTAAAAATGGGATATTGATGTAATTATGATGAATAAGACTAGAATATAACATATTATATTTTTTGTTAAGAGTTAAGGGGGTAGAACCTAACCACTAATATATTATTGACCTATGTTATAACTAGGCACCAGGAGTAAAAGGGGTTTCATTCTTTTTTAGTTGATTTGTTCCATAGAAAAGTAGAGTATGGGATAGGGAGAGACAACAAAAAAAGTATATTTTTAATGTAATGGTATACCAGCCACATGTAATACTTGTTTGTACTAAAACTTATTTTCTATTAAGAAAAAGATAGCAAGGTTTCCTCACCTTCAAGCTGGGTTTTCTCCCAAAAGGGTTTTCGAGGATATATTTTGTGTGTAATGTGGTTGATGAGTTTTATTTCTCTTTTCTCTGTTTTCTCCACAATTATAACTTCCATACATATGCAAGAAATAGTAATATAAAAATACATAAACCTAAGGAGAAATAAACCCTCATAGTGTGTTTTTCACGTTTAAGTATAATTTATGACATAGGTTGTGTTGACCTATTGTGTTGAATATATATGATAGTTTATGGATCATATTCATATAATAGTAGGTTTATTTGGGTGTGTTGTGGAGGTTTGTAGGGGATCTAGAAAAACAGAGAAAAAAAGTCAAAAATACCCTACTCATGTCCAACGAATCTGTGAATAACATTCATCATCTTACATAGGGGATTTTTTCATAGATGGAAGCACAAGTTGAAAACATAATTCTTAATGTGAATCTCCTCATTTTTTACATGAGAAGTAATATTCTTTTATTTGGAAATTATGGGTTTTCTAACGTAGATGAAATATTAGACAAGAGGTCAAGAGATTTGGATGAAACATAGAATGATTCAAAGTTAGGATATTCAAAAGATCAACCCAATTTGAGTACTATGAACCATTCATAATTATTTTTCAAAATGAAAGCCAACATGAATATCAATTCATACCAAGGTGATAATGACACTTTGAATCTGGATTATTAGCTACAACAATTAAAATTTATTTCAATGTTCATCAAATAGAGGAGGAAGATAAATTTTGTGTGGCTAAAATTAGAGGATCATGCCCTATCCTAGTTGGAAGTCTTTATGGATACCTTCATGTTAGAGGGATATCCTATAGTTACTAAGTTAGAGTAATTGAAAACCTCCATAAATTCATAATGTTACCCTATCGGCTATATAGAGGAGAAATGGATCCCATGGCACTACTTGAACTAGAAGCATGGGAAGAGTGCATAAGAGTACATAATAAGATTATGAAATATGGATATAATGTTGGATATCCAGCCAAAGAACCCAATTGCACTCCCCAAGTATGTGGGGGTTATACACAACCATCTATAGAAGAAAGTGATGCTCTTAAAGCCTATATTTATGGACAAGGCTTGTGTATAGTCACAGTACCTAGAGAACATAGACATGAATAGAGGGAAATCAAGTGGATTAAAGGAGACGAATCAATGAGAGATTTTTAAGAAGGAAGAGAATAATTAGAAAATGGGAGAATATAGAAATATAGAATCCAAAAAATACAAGCACGAGGATCCTAACAACCACTACAACCATTGTAATATTAATGGTCATATAGATGATAAGTCTTAGAAGTTAAATCTGGAGCTTAAGCCAAAGTATAAAAAGAAAGATAATAAGAAGAAGAATCTCATGACCATTGATTCAAGCAATTATATTAAAAGAATCCATAATGTGGATGAGAAGATAATTTGTACATTAGTGTAGAAGGAGGTTAAATTGAGTAGTATTCAGCAAAAGGAAGAAAAAGAATGGCCAAACTAGTCCACATAAATATATAGGTTAATAAGAAAAATATTGATTCTTTGTTTGACTTAGGATCACAGTCAAATTCCATTGCAATAGATTTGGTCAAGAAATTGGGATTGGAATTTCATGATCATCAAATCCTATTTCCATTGGGATGGGTAAATAAGGATGCAGAGTTAATGGTAGAAAAATAGTTCAAAATTAGGTTTTCTACCAATGATCATTTTATTGATGAAGTAGAACTAAATTTAGTTCCCTTTGATGTATGTGGGGTGGTGTTTGGAAGTATATACATGTATATGTAGGATGAAATATTCATGCAGAGAAACAAACATTGACGGATTTCCAAGGATGGAAAATTTTTCATGATCAACATACATAAAGGAAGGTCAAAAATTGCATTGGAAAGTGCCAATGAAGCCGAGCAACTGATCATTTATAAATATAAGTAGATTTTTCTATTTTTAGGAATAAAATATTATGTAGAAGATTCAATAACATGAAATGCATCCCTGGAAGAGTGTACTAAGAAATAGAAATAATGACAATAAGAGTTGTTATAAGCATATAGGGATGTCTTCTGGCATCCTAAAGGGTTACCACACAAGTTGGAAGTGGAGCACAACGTCAAACTATTTCTGGAATTTGCGTTTTGAAACATTGGGTTGTATAGAAATTATATTATAGAACCAAGTGAGGTAGAGAAACAATTGTAGCAGCTACTGGAACAAGTTGTCATTCAATCAAGTACATGACCATGTGGTTCATCCATCTCCATTGTACCAAAAGGGCATGACTTGGTGCATGTGTATATATTGCAGAGCATTGAACAAATATAATAATAAGTACCCCCTACCTAGAATAGATTATTTATTGGATCGCTTGTAGAAAGAGAAATACTTCATCAAACTAGAAATAGTCTAGATATTATCATTTTCAAGTTAGAGAGGAAGGTACCTGAAAGACCACCTTAAAAAATAGGCAAGGTTTATATGCATATTTATTCATGCCATTGAACTATGCACAAAAATGACATTTATGAAGTTAATGAATGATACAATTCACCCTTTTATAGATTTATTTTATATTACCTTGTTGGATGATATACTATTACATATATTTACTCGGGAAACTGTACATCTCACATTTGACACATGTTCAATACACATTAAATAACACCTTTCTACTAGCATATATTAAGAATATTTAGTTTGAAAATAAAATTTACTTCATATGGGGTATTCGATAAGTGTAGGAGAGCTAAAAATACATCTCCTCAAGATGGAGAGCATCATGAAATTGTTGGTGCATATTAATCTTTTTAAGGTGATGAGTTTTATTAGGGAAAAAATTATAGCTCAAAAAATGCATATTCTTATTTTTTGTGGTAGTAGCACCACTTCATTCTATGACAAAAGGTGGAAGTAGTTTCAAGAAGGGAAAGCATTAGAAATGTGTCTTGAGGAGATAAAGAAGAATATTAGTCAAGCACTAGTTCTAGCATTACCAACATGTAACATCCATTCCAAGTGTAGACAGATCTGAGTGGGTATGCTAGGGGAGTGTTCTCGATGTAGGGAGGAAAGGTTGTATGCTAAAATTATAAAGTATTTCATGGGGAAATTCTTAACTATTCTACCTATGAAAAGGAGATCTATATTGTGGTGAAAAGTACAAAAAAGTGGACGCGCTATTTAATTTTAAAGGAGATAATGATCCACAGAGATCACCATCCACTATATTACCTGCAGGCCCAAAGTAAGCTATAAAATATTACAAATTACAAGTGGGTGCGGTTTCTATAAAAAATTAATTTACTGATCAATTACAAGAAGTTCAACACAAGTTAACCAACAAGATTTTAAGGCCATCCACTTCAAATATCACAACCTTGGTAAATCTAAATAAATTGAAGCCACTCATTGATTATGCATAGAGATAGGCATATTCAAATGATGAGAACTTAAAGGAGGTGTTTCAAAAGTTGTATAGAAAGAAGCATGTGCATGATAGTGGTAGTGACATTGAATACAATATCTAGTATGAGTTACACTATATTCTGAATAAGTTATGCATTCCTAAAAGTGAGAAATTGCCGCTAATTATAGAGGCTCACACCTCCAAGGTTGGAGGGGCACTTTAATGCAAGGAATAAAATAACGAACTTAGAAAGGTATTTGTATTGGCCTAAGATGCAAGAACATATAGAGGATGCATGCTATAGTACAAGCATGAAAAAAAATCAGTTAACAATATCTATATCATCCTTACCTTTACCCACATGTCCTTGGAAGATTATTTCCATGGAATTTGTGGGAGGCTTACCAACAACCAAGAAGGGGCATACCTACCTTTTCATCATATTTGATAGGTTCATTTAGGTTTTTGTTCTAATGCTCTATAAACAGACAATTAGAAGGAAGTAAGTAGTGACATTATTATTTGGATAGGTCTAGGTGCAAATTGGATACCAATGAGCATTGTTTCAAAGAGAGAAACAAGATTTCTTATTTCCTTTTGGACTACATTGCTGAATAATATGGACATGAAATTGAAGAGGCCTACAAAATTCATTCCACAAAAATATGAGAAGACATAACTATTCAATTACTCGTTGGTGCATATTTTGAGGGGCTACAATAAGAAGTATTCAAAGTTCTAAGATGAAAATATGGTATAATACAACACTCTTTCAATAGATAAGTCCACACTTCTACTAGCCAATCTCCATTTGGAAATTTTTATGGATATTATCGCATTCACCTTTGGATATTGGATATGGGCAACAAGTCAGAGTAAGGGGGGATTTTAGAGGGGATTCCTTGAGGTATGAAAAAAATGTTGTGATGAGGAGGCATACCCATATACATGTATAAGAGACATTGTATAAGTGGGAGATAAAGTATGGTTAGAGTTGAATAAGGACATGATATAGTGTCCTAGTAATAAAATTAAGGCTTTGGGATATGGTCCCTTTGAGATACATGAAAAGGTGGGAGAAAATATCTATAAACTCATTCAACTACCATACATACACATTTATTGAGTTGTGAATATAATTAATATAAAACTCTATGAGCCTTCCATGAAAAATCAAGAAGAGGACCATGTCCTATATTTTGTGGATACTCTCCTAAAAGGATTTCTTTAAAGCCAAATTTGGTTTGTGAGTTTTTATTTCATTTTTATCTATTTTCTTCATAATTATATGTTGAATGCATATGAAAGAAACAATAATTTACATATGCGGGAACTTCAAGAGAAATAAACATACATAGTGCATATTTCATATTTTTAAGTATAATTTATCAAATTTATTGTTATGAGCTAACTAATAAAGTACTCTTAAATAGCAACTTACGGATCATAACAACAGCACTATATTTTTTGTTTTTGTTTTTACCTCTTTATCTAATAATAATGCACTACGTCATATTTTTATTTCATGATACCTCTTTCTCTAACCCATCTATTTCTCTGTTGAAAAAAGCATGCCTTCTTTAAGATACCTCGTGATTCTCTATGTCTTTTAGGCTATTTTAGGTAGTCATGTTGGTACTACCAAGCTCTTGATTTTTGGAATCATTTCGTTCATTCATTCATTTATCAACCCACACTTTTATTTTTTTATTCTTCAAATATGTTGATTTCAACTAAAATGTTACTAAAAATAAAAGTATCAAATGGACTAGAAGTTATATGATAGATGTTATTCAGATTTTTTTTTTCTTTTTCTTAGAGTAGTTGAGGTTGATGTTGGACTTGAAAATATTGAGTGAACTAGAAATTCCTCTAGAACTTGTGCTATTAGTTGAATGAGGTTTTCAATACACCTCGTGAGAACACGAATAAAGGATATACCATTATTTATGGTTCATATTTTTGTGTTACTTCCTTTCATTTAAAGAGAAATTTAGACTTTGAAACATATACTTGGTTAATGGATTGTAGAATCTAGGGAATTTAGTTTTTTCATACTACCCTAAAAATATAGAAAGTTGGAATTTTTAATCTACTATATGTCACCTTTAATAAAGAATGTGTAGATATGCCATATAATACAAAACTTGAAAATGATCTACAAAATTATTATTGTCATTTCAAGTTTTCCTTAACTACCTTAAAGGCATAAATATTTAAAATATACATTTTTTATCAATGATTATATACAATAACTATTTACAAGATATATTCCCTTGAACATGTTTCCATCCATTTCAATAATTGTACATTTCTTCTTTTCTAATACATTGTTGTGGTTACACATAGTAGCAAATTGTCTTTTTATTCCATGATATCTATAGAAATTACAAATTTTGTTTAAGCTAATCCCCTCTCTATCTTTTCTAAGGATTTTAATATAATACTGACTTAGCTATGATTTTGGAGTGTTAAAAGATGTTTTAAAAATTCTTACTTTTATTCTAAAATTCAATACATATGTGTCATTCCAAATTGTAAATAAATCCCAAAAATAGATATTCCTACTAAAAAATGGAGTTATCATAGGGGAGAAATTATTGAGCTTAAGAGAAAATTTTACATATTAATTTCTAATTTCATATCCCCAATCAGATTTATTTTGATTATTGAATTAAATTCCCTTCCCCCTTTTCTTCTTGTAGAACAAGTTCAATCAATAAATTTCAAATATGCATTGCTCTTGTACAATGAGAAATCATGTGTGGGACCTTTAATTACATAAAGCCCCAATCAGAGTTATTTTCATTATTGAATTAAATTCCCTTCCCCCTTTGCTTCTTGTAGAACAAGTTCAATCAATAAATTTCAAATATGCATTGCTCTTGTACAATGAGAAATCATGTGTGGGACCTTTAATGACATAAAGCCACTCCTATATGATATTTAGAGGAAACCTCTTGCTCCATATCTTTGAGATATGGGCCACAAGACAATGAAGGGAAAATTAATAAAATATTTGGCTTACAATTATGTTTAAATATAACTTTTTAATACTTATTAGTTAATTATCTTTTACTTACAAGATTGGATTGTGTTGAATTTTGGTTCATGAAACATATCTTGGTTATATATTTCCCTCCCATCAAATGAACTTAGTTTTCATTTTCAAAAATTCACTTGAGTGGTAAGAAATTCATTATCTTGCCAAAAATGTATTTCTGGTCATATTATTTTAAGAGTGATAATTTTAAAACAACACATCTTCTTCATCTTCTTTTTCGAAACTACATATTAAGAATGGGTTGTGTTCAAAATGTTTAACAAATTCCTCACTCTAATCAATATTTATTTTTTCTTCATATCTTCACCTTTCTGATTTCACAATTCCATGTTGATGGAAGGCTTCCATTATATTTTATTTTGCATTCGAAGAATTAAATTTTTTTCATTAATTTGTACAAGTAACCATAAATACCAAATAAAATTTTAGAGTTATGTAAGATGCAATAATTTTCCATATTTTTTTACAAATTAAATTCTTTTCTCAAAAGCCCTTCTACCAAATTTTATAAAATGAAATTATTTTACAAAAAAAAATCCCAAAATTTTTGTATAGATTATATATTTTAATTATAAATTTAAATAATTTTACAAAAAATAACTTTAAAATAATTTTACATCCTAAAAATTTTAAGTAATAAATATGATATCAAAATTATTTCTATAACAATACATACTCATATAATTATAAAGATCTCTCACATTTACCTCTCAATAATATCCTTAAACTACAAGAATTATACTATTTAAAAATATATCTTACACTAAAAACATTCCTTATATAATTAAAAAAAAAAAAAACTACAAACTCACTTTTAAATTCATATAACTAAAAAAACCACAAATCCACCTTTAAATTACAAAGATCAGACAATGGAAAACATCCCAAAAGCTTTTACCCAATATTCCTGGTTCATAATATATTCCTCTTGAAATCTTGCCTCTTAGGAATAAAGGTCTTGAATTATATTCAACTTCATTTATTTTCAGATTTTTGAGATTATAATATGTTTTAATAGTTTTTAAAAAGTTTAAAACGTTATCAATTTAGTTCGAATTATATTCAACTTCATTTATTTTTAGATTTTGTTGATTTAATAAAGTTTAAATTATTATTAATATATTATTTTGTCATGAAGATGAATTATATTGGTTGGTTTGAAACTGGTTAGTAATTCATGATCTTATGTGATTAATACTAAAAGTAAAAATTTTATTCTAAAAATTATCAATTTTTCTGCTTTTTGAGATTTTAATACTTTTGAATAATTTAATTTTATAATATTAAAAATCTAATAAATAGATTGCAATATATTCCAAAAATCTTTTGATTTTATAATATTAAAAAGCTATGGAGAAAGATTAATTGATCGAATGCAGATTACCCTTTTCATTATATCAATTTATAATCCAGAAATTAATAAGTATGTTCAACGAGATTAGTTTCTAATACCTCCCCAAAGATGGTGCACTATGAATTCTATGTCCTCCTCCTTATGGTCTAATTTTCAAATTTGGGAGATATAAACTGCAATCTCTTAGACCGCAAAATCTGATTTAAAAATTTTTCATTCTTTCTTCTTCCCGGGAACAATTTATTTTGCAATCACATTTTATAACCTATGGACAAATACCAATTGAATTGAAAATAAAATATATTATAAGTTAATGAAGAATTTGAAAACAAAAGGATTGTGCTTACACCTTGAGCAACAGAGAAGACATATATCGAAAAATAACATATAATGTCTTTCTGGGAGACATATGGAGCATAGGTGAATTTGAAAATAAAAGATTGTGCATACACCTGGAGCAATAAACAGCGAAGACATTTATCGAAAAATAACGTTAAATTTCTTTCTGGGAAGACATAGGGAGCATAAGTGAATTTGAAAATAAAAGATTGTGCATACACCTGGAGCAATAAACAGAGAAACATATATCTTAAAATAACGTAAAATTTCGTTCTGGGCAGAGATAAAGCAAAATTTTCAATAGGAATAGGTTGCTCCAATTACGCAAAGAAAACTTTTAACTATTTGTTCACAGTTTTATTTTATTTCAAAATATGCATACACAACATTCATATACTATGTTTAAAGCATAAGAATTCATATACTGCATTTGAACGGTAAACATACATCGTATTTTGATATACACAGCGTAATGTAACGTAATTTGATACTGTATTTTTTAAAATAAAGAAATGTTCAGCGTAACCAAATCGAACAACTCGCAGGAAATGATATTGTATTCAGCATAACCACATCCAACAGCACTATAAAGACAGTAAAATATGAGGTATATAACGGATAAAGAAATGTCAATACTAAATATTCTTAAATGTTTTCGTCTTACAGCTTCATTCTACATTATCTTTTCAATCTATTTTTCATACATGACGCTAGTGAATAAAGCAGCACCCCGTCAGACTGAAATTCTGCTCCTCCTACTGTTCTCCTACAAAACTTCCTGTTTCACAACTACCTCTTTTTGAGCAGTGATGGAAGTGGACAATTCACTACCCTCATCCTTTCGTTTCTCCTTCTCATTTTCGTACTTGATATTTTTAGTTTGAGCAGCGATGGAAGTGGACGGTTCACTGCCCTCGTCCTTTTGTTTCTCCTTCTCATTTTCATACAAAATTTCCTGTTTCACAACTGCCTCTTTTTGAGCAGTCATGGAAGTGGACAATTCCTTTTGTCTCGCCTTCTCATTTTCATACTCGATGCCCTCGTTCCTTTTTTTCTCCTTCTCATTTTCATACAAAATTTCCTGTTTCACAACTGCAAATTGCTGTTTCGCAACTGCCTCTTTTTGAGCAGTGATGGAAGTGGACAATTCCTTTTGTTTCTCCTTCTCATTTTCATACAAAAATTCCTGTTTCACAACTACTTTTTGAGCAGTGATGGAAGTGGACAATTCCTTTTCCTTCTGCTTCTCATTCTCATACTTGATGTTGAAAAAAGTAGCACCCAGCGGCGCCCCAAGGGCATAAGTATGCGCGAAAACTCTGGTACAGAAGTTCCTGCGGGAGTTGGGCCGAGCAATATTGGACACAAATCCATGAATCTTGAACCATGTAAAAACTAGCATGCGAACACCCCATCTTGGAGGTTCATAGGCAAACAAGACGGTCGGACGAACACCTTATATTGCACACAAAGAAACAAACATATTACAACTATGTGTCGTTAAATTTGAAGGTTAAAAAAAAGGAACGCAGTCATGATACCTAGATTCTTTCCGGCGGAAATGTATTGCAAGCTTAACCTGCACAACGTAGCGATTAACAATGTTATTATGAAATTAATTAACGGATTATGCGTGCCATTTTATCGGAAATTTGTTGTGGGTTCAGGCGGATTATAACATACAAGTGCAGATATTCGCCTTCAGGAGCGTCAGGATCCGTCATAACCTGATGACGGTTTTATGAAAAAAATAATAATATGACTTTCAATTCGAAGGAATACAAATAAATAAAGATATATTTTCAGTAACATATAGATTAAATTGGGAAGTAAAGTTACCGATGCTACTAAACACGGCTGCCTGGAGGTTTCGTGTAACTCTACATCAGAACGAGCGCTACCGTGTTGAACATAAATAGTTGGGTTTTGCACTTCATCAAGGGTTACTTCATCACCTATGTTGATTCGTTTATGGCCGCAGTATAGAATGATCTCCATACGAGGAATGAAATCGTAGAGAACGCGTGGGATAAGTCCGGATTCCACAAGCTTCCGCTTTATCTGCTCCATTTTCTGCATGACTCAATGCGGGAAGATCCGAAATCAAGAAGGATGAAATCTGAATTCTGAAATCAATCCAGAAGTATGAAATCTGAAATCAAGAAGTATGATATTTGAAATCTGAAATCTTGCTAGACCCAAAATCTGAAATCTTGCTAGAACCATAATACGTAATCAAGAACCATCAATGAAATAGCGGAGCCGCCGTTCATCCTTTTTAAATGAAATAGACGGAGAAAGTGGGACCCACACATTCTTTACACATATCAAGATTTATATCATATAAAAATAATAATCTAACTTACGAGGTGTGGAGTTTAGTCACATTATATATTATTTATTTTTAAAATGGGTTAAAGATTGTCTTAGATTTCAGAGTTCCATATAATATATATGACATAAAATTTTATATTTATTAATATTTTATATAAAATCTATATATATGAAATTTTTAATTACTAATAATTTGGTCTTGTTGTTATATATAAAATAAATCACAGCCTGTAATTTTAATCATAGTATATATATATATATATATATATATATATATATATATATATATATATATATATATGACATATTATATTGAACTCTGAAATCTATGACCATCTTTAACGCATTTTAAAAATAAATAATATATCATGTGACTAAAGTCCAAACCTTATAAGTTAACATATTTTTTTTAATGATATAAATAAAATAATTTTCTATTCTATAAAATTCAAATATTTAAATATTATTTTTCAAATTATATCAATTTAAATGTATTTATTTTCTTGAAATAAAGTTTATGGAGTCTTGGTTAAATGGTGATGAGGTTCATTACTAGAGTATTCATCACAAATTCAATTCTTTTCCATGATCAAAATGATGTATCCCATTAATCCTAAAATTACAATTTTCTTGATACAACAATGTGAAAATTCACCGGTTGAAATTAATGTATTTTGAATCAAATAAATTAACACTAATACTCAAAATAATTAAAAGTTTAGGAATTTGGCTTCTGTGATCCATAAATTGTAAGTAAAACTTTTCAGTAAAAATATTGTCTTAGTGATGAATCACATTAGCTAGTTTGGTTCTAAACGCATAGACCAAATTTACTTTAATGTGATTTTTACCAAAAGATTTTACTCACAATAATTAAAACTTGTACTCATATTTTTGAAAGAGTCCAATTAATGCTTGAATTATAGAACTTAATTTCAAAAATTGTGTTATTTATTTATTTTCTCTAATCTAAGAAAGTATAAACAATTCCTAATGATATATCATTAAATTGATATGCTTTTATATTTAAGAATGATTTAATCAAATTTTATATTTATAATTTATGATTTAGGAATTTTCTTTTTTTCGATGTAGGAATTTTTTCTTATCATCTGCCCTGGAGTATTTATGGTTAATAAGTCATTATCACAGGTGGTTAATGTCAACCCACATGTTTTGGATTTAATAGATTTATCTTTTTATGTTTTTATTATTTTTTTACTAATTTAACTTTTTTTAACTCTTTGGGAAGACTAGAAAAATTGGATCTGCATTCACTTTCGTTATCACCAAAACTAGGACATATGAAATAATTAAACCATTTATTAGTTGAGAAAAATAATTTATGAAGCCCTTTATAGCTGTAGAACATAAATTCAATCTAAAATTGATGGCTTGGTGCTCAAAATTATGACATGCAAAACAATACCCATAAAATAAAGTTGAATACATAACATTGTACTACTAATGTGGGAGAGTAGATTTGAGAGGCCTTTGTTGCTTCAATGGTTAATTTTTGGAATCTCCACGAAGATTTTATGTTGATTTGATTGGAACACCAATTTATTTATTTCTCTTGTTGTTAGTTGTAGTGTTTTTTTTACCATATCTTCCTTTTAGAGCATCCTTGTAAGTAGAGCTTAGTTTAATTTTAGCATCTTGTTGAGGAGTATTGAACCCTATGCAAGTTTTTTCCTTTCTAGATATTTTCACATTAAGATATCATTTAATACTTTAGATTTCTTGAATTTTTTTTGGTTCAAGTCTCTTTTTTCTCTCAAGATAATTTCACATTAAGATACGATTTAATACTTTAGATCTCTTGAATTTTTTTTTTATTAAGTCTCCCTTAGCTTTTGCCTTTGTTAAATCAAATCTTAAGGCAACAATTTCTTTTTCAAATTTGTGGAAATTCTTATCCCAATCTCCTAGCTTATTACTGTGTACTTCCTTCTTTCTTTTTTCCTCATCCAACTATATGCTTAAACAAATTATGTCTTCTTCATGAGTTCTTGGACATTCAATCTCACAAATCTTAAAATTTAAGTATTCATTCTCCACCTCGAACTCGACCAACTAGCTTTGTTGATTCTTTAGTTGATGAACCAAAACTTCTTTGAATTTTCCAAGCCCCTGCATTTATTTCTTCAAAGACTCATCAATAATATCAAACTTACCTTCTTTTATTCTATGTATTCCATCCTTCGACAATTTCTTCATGTTTGTTTCCTTGTTTAGCTCATGCAAAGCATTGATGAGGTATCCTTCATAATCTCCCTCTTCTTCATCAAGATCAGATTCATCTTTGGTGTCAAAGTTCATAAGAACAAATTCATTGTACTCCTCTTTGGATGATGATGGATCACTACTATCTTCTTGAGAATCACTTTCTTCTCTCGAGTAAAATATATTTTTCCTTTGAGCTTTTCCTTTCTAATACCTCTGAATTTTTCCCTTTCCCTTCATCTCCTTTTTCTTTTCCTCCTTTTCACCTCTTGAAAATGAACACTTTGATGCAAAATTTCCAACACTTCCATAATAAAAACATTTGAAGGTAAGTTTTCCTTTGTATGTTCTAGAACCCTTTGTTAGATTCCTTCTAAACTCACTAAATTCTTGATTTGATTCGTTGTTGGGATATTCTTGGTCTTCCTTGAACTTCTTTGATAATTTCTTTACTTTCTTGGTGTGTTCTTTGTATTTCATGGAAAATTTGAAGGTTACTTCACTATATTATGATTTCTCCTCTCCAAGTTTCATATCATATGCCATAAGAGTCCCAAGCAGTTGTTCCATGGTGAGATTGCTCATATCTCACACTTCTTCAATTCCCAATACTTTTATATTAAACCTTAATTGCAAGGAATTAATTGCAAGGACCTGAAGATTTTTTGAATAATAACCTGATATTCAACTTTTTTATCTATACCCTTGGTCAAGTAAGTAACTTTGTCAACAAGAAAAGGTATTCACCAATAATTTCTTATTCATTCATCTTTAAGCTCTCAAACCTAATTATGTATGTTTGGAGCTTCATATTCTTCACCTTATCATTGTCTTTATACTTTTTTTGAAGCCTATCCGAAACATCCTTCATTGACTTGTAATGCTTCATATTAATGAGTATATTCTCACTAAGTTCACCCAAAATAGTGTTTGTGTCCTTAGAATTGTTTTGATACTCTCCTTCCATGAGGATAAATTGGAAGAGTATCTAAAATTGTATATCATGACATAAAAATGGCACAAACATCAACACCCAAGCTCATCAAATGTCCTTCCATCATTATTTCCCATATCCCATAGATCTCTACGTCAAAATAGGAACTTTAAGATTTTGAGAAGCCATTATCACTTCAATGATTAAGATGCACTAAGACGAGTTGGCTCACATTCTACTTGTTGGGATCTAGGAATATTGAGAGGCACGGTCATCGAGTATTAAATAAATATTACAATTTTTTATAGGATAATAACTTTCCAGAATTCAAAATTTTAATGAGAGATGCAAGTAAATCAAGTACAAGTAATACCATACAATTACACTCATATTTTGGGTGGAAACCATCCTAGGGTAGAAAATCATTTATTTGTTTTTTGGATTCTTCTTCTCTGTTAATTTAAAAAATATTCTCAATTACAATCTTCAGCTAGCCTCTAATAGTAAGGAGCCCCTGCTCTGTAATAATTAATTCTATTGGCCACAACCCCAAAGAGCCAAAACTACTACAATAATATGGAAAGTGACCATTTTCTTGAGGCCACAACCTCAACACACAAGATTCTAAAGTTCGTAAGGAAATTTTTGAATTGATACAACAACTACAAAAATAAGAATAAAAAATCACGTAGGTAGTCCTTCAGCTACCGCGCAAAATTATATCATCGCACTCCAAAATATAGAAATGATTCTCCACAATTTTTCCTTCAATCCAAGTCTTCAATTCATATAGAAAAATACGAGAGGTAATTTCTTTCTTATTTGTGAAATAGTTCTCTAGAATTCTTCAAGGATATGCTATAGCCGCTCAAGATAAGAAAGTTCTCCACTAAACACAAAATGCATATTTTCTCTCGCACAGACAAAATTACCAACCTAAAATCCTCAATGCAATGTCATATATATAATTTTATGGACTAATTAAAATAATTTTTACATTTTGCGTAGCAGAGCACTCATCTTCTTTGTTCATATAATATAATTGACCCAAACCATAGAACATTAGAACATTACACTATTATCCAACACTATATTCATTTAATGGCAGAAATTTCTCTACTTTAATAATTTTCTAGATGAAGAGAGACCTTCCTCGAGCTATTGGAGACAACACCATCTGAATATACCATAGAAAATGCTAATGGAATTATTTGAATGTGTTCACATTTTAAAATTTCCACCTACAACTATCTTCCCTAGGATAGAACTCACTCCTATAGAACATTGTCACTTGGATAGTATAGGCATCCCAATGATGATACTGATATCTTCAATTTGTGCATAACTATTTCCGAGAGAATATTCCTTAACACTTGGATTTTGTATCCTTCTTTCACCAAAGTTTCAACTCAACTTCATGACATTAACATGTGAACGAGGACATTGTTACAATCATATAATATCATCCATGAAACCAAATACAAATCATAGGAGACATCACTACAGGGAAAATAGTGCTAATTTCTTATTAACATCAATGCTAATACTACAATGCCAAAAAAGGGGCGAGCTCATTAGCCTAAGTAATATTATAAATAAGAGGGAAAACATGATATTGAGAAAAATATAGGGAGTTAGGGATCATGAATTCAACACCATTATAGTATAGGAGACTAAAAAAGAACTAGATATAATTTTATTGTGGCTTATTTATAGTTCTTGTTTTTTTACAACATTGATCATATATAGAGATATGTGGTTACTAAAATATCTACTTGTGTGAGAACTGTGGTTATTGTATGAATCAAACGATCTATATGATAATAGTGTCTCCTATGTTAATGTCCATATTGTTGGAAATTATATTGGTAACTCTAAATTCTCTTTTATTTTAAGCTACTGTGATCGGGGTCATGTACGTGGTTATATGTCTTTTCTATCTAGATGGAACAATTTTTTTCAATTTTACATATATTTTCTCACATCCATTCTTTTTGGGGTATGTAAGTGAGTTAAGTATGATTTTGGTGCAATATTTTTTTATACCTAATTATTTTTCATGTTCATTTTTATTTTTCTTTTGGTGGAGGTGTCATAATTTTCATCCATGACTACCTGTTACTCATGAGCATCCTTGAGCCATATTTTTTAGCTATGCTCCTCAGTGGAATTTATGGGTGATAAATATTTCAATAGAAATATATGATGTCATTTTCACTCTAACTCTTGCTGGCCATCTCAAAATTTTAGTAGATCTCGATAATTCATGAAATGAAGAAATCGTTGTTTTGATTTATAAAGTTTTCCTTTTATTAGAAAATTTAGAATTAGAATTCTAAATGAGAAAATTTAAATTTCCTTCATCCTTTCCATCCCATAATTTTCACCCGACTCTCAAGTCTGACATAAAATTGTAGTGCATTACCATATCATGTTGAAAAATAGAGCTAGAAGAAAATATATCCCTATATAATATAATCATGATACATACCCATGTCGTTTTGCCTTATCATGTTGAGGATTGTCATTAATATTCAAATGACATAGATTAAAGGTAAGTGGATGAAGCTACTATGTGATTTTTCTTTGAGTTAACGAGCATTTGAAGTTTTTCCTTAGTTATGTTTTTCATTTCTTTTCCATTTTTGTTCATTTATGTTTTTAACTTACTCTAGAATTTATATGTCTATGATCTCTTTAATATTAGTGTGGGACGGTGATTTTCCTACATTGTCAAATAAAAAAGTGTGAATATTAGTTTAGTTTATATGTCAATCATGTTATATACCTATTTATTTAGAAAACTGTATTATTCATCTTGATTCTTGATTGGGTTATTTTTCCTCATTTTTATGTATATTTTTTTCTCATTTCAAGATTAAAGAAATTATTGATGGTATTCAAATTTTTGTCCATGAGTGATCCATACTCTTCTATTTATAATTGTAATTCAAAGATCCACTTTCACAAATTCAATTCATAGTCCTACGAACACTCTCATCTCCATCAATCTCACATGTATCGATGTCCAAGAAGTCATTCCCCGTCTCTTGGAAATATATCATTCCTCATCTTGCGTGTTTTTTCTTTCAATGATGTTCACATCATATCCAAACTAATTTCGATGTCTCTTTATTTTCTAGTGACTTACATTATGTAACAATAAATTGGAATAAATCATATCTTCTCAACTCCTTTATTTCAGCGAATTGATTGTCGTCATCGTGTCATCTAAATATGAGTACAAATATCCCCATGGAGTTGGGAATCGCTAGAGAATTTGCATTTTCTACGATTCAGTGGGATTTACCTCGTAAGTAAAACCCCTCCTTATACAACTTTTTTCTTTTGGTTTATAGTCATTTCTATTTGGAATTAAAACGACAGTTTTGTTGTGCAAATTGCAGGATGTTTTTAGTGGGTGATGTAGATTAGATTTGAAAATAAGTGAATCAAATTCTTATTTACTTATTTTAGAATATGATATATTCTCCATGTTGAGAGACAAGTTGTTGCATTTTAGAGTCTTCATAGTTTTCTCCGAATATGTCATGTGGGCTATATATTGCTTCTAAATTTGAAACAATCAGGAAATAAATAAGTGTAATGAATTTTAGGAAAATGATTTAAAATCTTCCCATAGTGTATTTTTATGCCATTGAAAAACGTTTCATGGTTTTTCTCCAATGAATTATATGATCAATTTCCTTTCTAATAAATTTCTCAATATTGAGTGTCTATATTGTGAGGTATTATATGTGCCTGAAAATATGCATTGAATGAAAAGGGATTGGAATTTTTTAATTGCTTTTTTTAATTATAAATTTCATTATTATAAGGAAGAGTACATTATTATGGGTATAGTTTGTTTATGTTAATGATATATGGAAGATTATACAAATTACAATTAAAATTAATATTCAATATGACATTAACACTGACAAATATTCTAATATAATATCTGTAATAATTTTAGAAGGGAATAGTTTATAATCTAAAAGGGAATAGATTAGTTAGAAACATTATTTTCAAAAAAACCTTACATATCAATTTTTGTGATATGTATTAGATTAGTACAAACCTTATTTTCAAAAAAAATTACATATCAATCTCTGGGACATGTATAATGGAAAGATGCATGTATATTTATACCTTATTAATTAATTTTCTCATTATATGGCTAAAAAATATGCTACTACTTATTCTTCATAACATTCCATAATATTTTCTTGTCCAATTTATTTTGACCACTTTCGACGTCATCTAGCATCGTTACACATTGCCTCTTCATTATAATTTAACCTCCCTTCCTTCCCATACAAATCAAACATAAGTGTTTGATTCTCCTGAAGTAGATGTAATCACTCAAAAAAATGAAATGGGATATGGAAATGTTCAATTCTCCTTAAGTAGATGTAATGACTCAAAAAATGAAATGGGATATGGAAATATTTACATTATGAGAGAAACCATATATTAATCATTTACTGGCTTCTTAATAGAAATTGTAGATCCGTTGTTTTTTTTAATGGAAAATAGATATATTTTTCAAATACAATGTTGGCTCATCTTGTGATACTTAAGACTTGTTTTTTTAGACTCACCCATAATGCTATACTATGTTGAAATATTTTACATTTCAAACTAATGTTTTTGCAATTAGTAATAGGAGAAATAATAAAATATTATTTATGCATTTTATCATATTCCTCATGATCATTTATTTCATTTTAATATTTATCAATGATTTTATTAATATATATGAACTCATTAATGTTTAGTATGTGTTATTCGAAAATACTCTAGTTTTTTATAGCCTTTATATTCTAGAAATGTCAAACGATGCAAACTAGTCATTATTAATGTGGAACCACATCAATGATATCATATAAATTACTAAATTTGAAAAAAAAATCTTATGGCTTAACCTCTATAACATGGTTTTCATTCATGTCTTGCTACAAGGATTGATGGCAAGAGAAAATCAATCCTACTTTCCTTGATAATTAAGTTGTAGAGAATTATATGAAATATTTGAACCATTGTAAAGTTTTCGTATATACATATATGTAATTGAAAAACATAAATAGATAAAAATGAATTCATCCTTAAATATCATCTAAATATTACTCACTATCTCATCCATATATGTAAAAAATGGGTTTTTAAATAAAAAAATTCTAATAAAATCATGTTTAAAAGAACTAGTTGGAAACTATATTCAATATGGCCCATGGTGAAATGTTTTTTTTTATAAAAATAAAATAAATATGAATTATGAAGTATGAAAATGTATTTTTGACTTATCTCCTTACAATTTTACTCAAATTTCAAATGTGCATGCAGAAATAGAGAGTTGACATCTAAAGAGTAGACACTATGCATACTTTTGGGTCCACTCATCCCAATAAAAATTGAAAATACATATTAAAATAAATTGTTGAAGAGACACATTTTTTTTCATATATCATCCATTTTTTTAGATGTTAAGTTTACCATAATTATGCAAAATGGTTAAAATTTCAATGCAAAATTTAATTCTCCATCTAATGAGTTCCCACACTTTAATTTGAGTAACCATAAGGTGATAAGTTGAAAATGTCATTAAATTTTTTATGATTGAATAGAAATAGAGAACCAATTTTACCGTCAATGGCATATGTAGGCATCGCCTCAGCCCATTTGGTAAAAGAGTTGACGGTAACGATAATATAAGCATGCCCCCCAACCGAGCGAGGGTTACATGTCATGAAATCAATGCCCCCTTTAGTGAAAGGGCCCACACTAATAAGTGGATGTAAGGGTGTGGGTGGGGCGTGCATTTTATGTTGATACATCTAGAAGGCGTGAAATTTTCAAATGGAAAGAATGCAATCCTTGAAGATCGAAGGCCAGAAATAACCAGCGCAAAGAATGTTCTGCGAAGGGGCATATTGAGATATATGACTCCCACATGCCCCGGAGTGGAAATAATTGAGTTCTCTCTCAGCCTCTTCTAAAGTTAAACATCGAAGAATAATGGAGTCGGCACTGATACGATATAACGTATCTATGATGATGCGATAAGGTTGAGAGTGATGACAAATGCATCGATGATCATCTTTGGTCAACTGAGATCGAAAATTTTGGGTTTGGAGATACACGATGATATCACCGTACCAAGGGTTGACAGTGCTGATAAGAAATAGAGTATCATACAAAATCTACTCATCAAAACTGGAAGAGATGGATGTAGAGGGAAGGGAGCAGATTAACTCGGAAAAGACTAGTGATTTCTTAGATTTGGCAACAGTAAATTCGAAATCAAATTCTTGTAGGGTGATGATCCATTTAGAATACTTGCCCCACAGTAACTGATGTGTCAAAATATGGGTGATTGGGTTGCAATCAGATATCATTGTAGTCGTGCGGAGTAAAATATAATGCCGAAAACGTTTAACAACTTGAACCGCAACTAAACCTAATTTATGAACATAGGCATATCGAGTCTCAATATCCATCAGATTATGGATGAGGTAGTAAATAACGTGCTCATTGCCATCATCATCATCTTGGACTAGTACCATACCAATAGTACTGCAATAAACTGCTAGATAAAGGAAGTAATCACGATGGTAAATATGGTGATGCAGTAAGGGAGCATTAATAAGAACAACCTTTAAGGCATCAAAGAACTTTTGAGTGATCTCATCACATAGAAATGGGACACCTTTCTTAAGAAATTGCATAAAACCTTTAGCTATCTCAGGTAACTAGGTACAAAACGACGAAGGAAATTGGCTTTCCCTTGTAAGCTCTGTAGCTAATGTAAAGATGAAGGAGGGGGTAGGTTAATAATAGCCTCAAATTGCAGAGAATTGAGATGGATGCCTTCCTTGGAGATGAAAAACACTAGGAGTCTGTCAGATTCAACGCAAAAGACACATTTATGCAGATTAAGTCAAATATTAAAACGTCTACAATAGATAAAAATCTCTCGAAGGTGAGCAGGATGGTCACAACGCTTAGCTGAATGAGCGAGTAAGTGATCCTGATAAGGCTAAACGATGTGTTTGATATCATGAAAGGCATATGACATCGCTCATTGGAAAGTAGCACCAACATTTTTCAGGTCGAAAGGGAGCTTCTTATAGGAAAAATTTCCGTAGGGACAGATGAAAGCAGTCTTGTGTTGATCGGCTGGCAGGATGTTAATATGGTTATACCAATAAATAAATCTATAAAAGGAAAGATCTCACTCCCAGCACACTCATTAATGATTTGGTCAATGAAAAGAGTGGGATAGTTATCTTTTGGTCAAGCACGGTTGATGTCACAATAATCAAAACAGACGTGCATAGTACCCTGTTTTTTATCGACATGGACTATATTAGAAACCCAATCTGTCAAAGGGATCAAATATATGAACCTAGATTTAAGAATATTCTCAATTTCTCCCTTTATAGTGCCCAATGTGTCAAAGGGATCAGATATATGAACCTAGATTTGAGAATATTCTCAATTTCTCCCTTTATAGTGGTTTCCTTTCTAGGATGCATGCGAAATATTCGTTGACAAAGAGGCTTCGCATTAAGATAAGTGGGTATCTCATGCACCACTATACTAGGATCGATGTCAGGCATTTCCTCGTATGACCATGCAAAGACATCCCGAAACTCTTGAAAAATACTAGTGTAAATATTGATCTCATTCGGAGAGAAATTTACCCCGATATTGATGTTCTGGACGATTCCTGGCTTGACAGAAATGTCGATAGGCATCATAGTAGTAATGTTTCCCATTTTTCCTTCGGAAAAGACCTCATGTGTCAATATGGGTCTCTGAAGTGGACAATTTAGAGCATGGGAAGAAAAATTTTAGAGACATGAAGGAATTATTCCAGGTTTGAGAAGAAATGAAGAACGATGATGGGTATCGTCCCAGGGCGTTTCTTAGAGAGACATGGTTTCCACGATGGTTTTTTCGGAAGGAAACGTCTCCTTGAAGGGATCAAAAGAATCTGAGGAGCCAAGCCAAGGTGATTGTGAGTATGCGTCAAAATTCATACTAGGAGTAGTATCATCAAGATCAGGAGATGAAGCCGAGAATTTCATAATAATTGATGTCAACGGGGCTTAATAACATAACATTGCTGAAGGAATCGATCTGATTAGGGGAAGGAATGATGCAAGGATCAGACGAAGTAGAGATCATATATACCTGAGCAGTGTTCGACGGTGGGACAAAAAAAGACCCACTAAGGTAGAATATTTAAAAAGTCCTGCCCCCACACTCTCATATTGTGCGGTAGTATGATCCACATTTGGCACATTACTTTTCGAGGAAGTAGAAGAAAAAAAGGACAATTGGTCGACAGTGATGATCTTCCCTTGGTGTGGGAAACAAAGAACACGAAACAAAGTGGACATACACAAATCGTAATGTGAGTCCAACTGCGACCGAGTAGAATATTGTAATTAAGCTTAGTGTCAACAACCTCTACTTCGACACTAACCCTTTTTACTTCAAAACTAATAGAAAAGTTAGGAAGAATACCAAAAGAATGAGAATTTATTCCATCAAAAGCCTCCAAGGTGCTCGTATATTGGCCAAGAGTCAGAGAGTCAGTGGCTTTCCAACAAGACACATACATGATGCAAATGGATGCACCCTCATCCATGATTGATTGATGGATTTTATTTCTATTAATAATGACTTGAATGAGGTAAGAAAGATGATGGGGAATACACGGAATGTGGTTTTATAGATCCATGAAACTCAAATCAGTCAGATCAATTCCTCTAATTGCAGATAGAAACGATTGATGTTATGAAGGAAAGATCTGAAGAACCTATAATGCAAACATAGCAGAAGGTGCTTGAACCATATCCTCAATGACATTGTAATGTTGAGCAACTTGGAAATTTGTGTTATAACAGGATTTTTGAAGCACACCTTTGCAAGGTGGTCGAATAATGGGATTGGGATTAGGTATTTCAATATGAAGAGGATCGAAAGTGGGCAGAGTAGGAGTATGAGCATCAGAAATTTATTTCTCCACTGACTGATGAGTATGAGTTGAATAATATGTGTACCTGGTGGCCATAGATATGGGTTTTGTTCCATTATCATAAACACTTGGTAACCAAACGAGAAAGAATATGGGGTTTGTTCTAACATCTTAGTTTTCTGAGATGGAAATTTCTCTTTGAGGATAGTCAAAGTTCCTTGAGTACCTTTTAGTAAATGACAAACTTCAGCCCGTCATGGACAGTCTTTAGTGTAGTGTTCATCATAAAAATTTAGGCAAGGGTACTTAGGCTTGTGCTTAGTTCCATCATCAGTACGAGGTTTAGGAGAATCCTGTCTTAGGGCATGAGATTCGGATTTTCCTTTGTCCTTATTTTTACCCTTGGAATATTTTTCTACCGCGGTAGACTGGACAAAACTAACCTCCACAGTTTTACCAGGATTCGAAGGATTCTGTGAAAGACAATTGGAGGAGGAAGTGGATTTATTCTTACCAAAATAATAATTTCGAGAAGTATGGGTAATTGACCCAATGATTCCATCAACAGGTAGTGTTGTCAGAGCTTTTGAAGTTTCAGGCTTAGTAGAAGAACAGAGAGCAATAGGCAAGAGATCATAAAACGTGCCAGACTGGGAATAAACCAGATCAAGATACTGTGCACGAGAAATGAATTTCTCTTCTGTGACACATTCTCTCGTATAAATATCCTTGGCAATATCATTGATGAAGGATTTGGTGAACCATTCAGTCAAGATTTGATCAGTAATTTTTAACTTGATCAAATGGCATCGTTGTCTCCAATCATGGATATGATTGGATATGTGTGTAGTGGTATCTTGTTTCAAGGATGTGAGGAGGTGATTTCATGTTTCATAGGAAACAAGTAACTGGAAGTGTGTGAGAAAATCCATAGCGAGAGAGTTTAAATCTTGGAAGGTTCCAGGAGGAAACTCGATATACCACTTAGCGGCGGTTGCAGTCAATGTTCTCTGGAAAAGACACAGGCGGGCGCAGTCATCAACCCAGGAGTAAGAAAAACACCAGAGATGGTAGATCATGAAATGTGCCTGAGGGTATTCTCCAGAATTGCTTTCAAATTTGGGGCAATCGCTTGAGATTTTGGTAGGAACCAGAATCCAATATGGATTATGAAGGATCACATCATTAGTTAATCTTACCACATCAGGTAGTTCCAATGTAGATAAAAGAACTTTTGGATTAATCACATCATTAGGATTAGGTCGACATTTCAAACTAATTAATGTGGTTCATCCTTAGGACAAGGTGGAGAGCTAATCAATCTCAATGAATAAATAGTGGAGATGTATCATTAGTCTGAAATAGTCGTTGAGAACTAGTTGTTAAGAACTAGCCGTTAAGACTAGCTGTTAAGAAGTAGCCATTTGAAAGTTAGTTAATTAGTTAAAAATAAATAAATAAATAAAACTAGATTTTTATTTAATTAAAATAAATAAATAAATTTAAAAATATAAATATAAATTTATTATTTAACAAATTATTTAGATCAATAAAATAAATCAATAAAAGATTTTAAAAATATAAAATTGATTAATTACTAAATTATTTAGATAAATAAAATAACTCAATAAACTAATTAAAATACAACTAATAATAAAATAAAAATAGAAAGACCCAAGAAAAAAATACATACATAAAAATTTTCTACATAACTAAATAAAACTAAATAATTAAAATAAAGTAAATTAAAAATTAGTTAATTAAATAAATTTTATTATGAAATCAAAATAAATATAATATGTAATAAGGGTAAAAATTTTATTAATTCAATATATAAAATAAAATTAATTAATTATTTAATCAAAATAAATATAATAGGTAATAGGAGGGTAAAACTTTTATTACTTCAATATATAAAATAAAATTAGTTAAGTAATTAATTAATTAGATAAAAATAATAATTCAATAATTTAATTAAATAATGTATAACTAAATAAAATAGAATATAAATGAAGAGACATAAGAAGGTACTAGGCAGGGGAAAAATTTAACAAATAAATAAACTCCACTAAATCAAAGAATAAAAGTAATTAAAGAATTACATAAAAAAGAAAAAAATCAATGAAAATAATTTAAATAAATAAATAAATAAATATTAAACTTAACTTTCCTGGCGAGAATCAGGGTCCAACTCTTACTTGATCTCCAACTATCCTCAGAGTTGATATTATTAGCATGTCGTTCAATTTCGACCGCCTCCCTTAATTTCCTATGGTGGAAGTGATCTACCCTCGCAATGACTTTAGAGTCCTCAATACAAACATGGTGGCATGATTTTTCTACATGTCCATCAAGAGCTGAGGTACAAGACTGATTATTTCTAATTTCCGTAGCATGCTCCCGGATCCTCTCCCTAATACATCGACCTGTTTCCCCTATATATGGAGTTCCACAAGAACAAGGAATCATGTAAACTCCTTTCATGTCCTTAGGGTCGATAAGGTCTTTAAAAAACACAAGAGAATTTCTAATAGTGTGGAGAGGTTTGAAAGAATTAGAGATTTTATTCCTCCTAAGGACATGGAAAATCTTGTCTGTTGTCCCCTAGATAAATGGGAGATGGACTTTGGAAACAGGATCCAAACGAGTAGATTTTCTGCTCAATTGTTTATATGCCTTGTGAAATGCTTTAAGACCTTGATATCTATTGTAACCATTATTTTAAAAAACATCTAGAAGATGGGATTTCTCTGATTCCAAGGAGTTATTGTCAGAGATTCTAAGAGCTCGAGTTGCAAGAGTACATAGGACCCCAAATTTCTGAGTAGAAAAATGATGGGACCCAACATTAAGATACTATTTTGTGCGAGTCTTCTTATGAAAAACCCGGTGAGATACAGAACCATCCTAATTCCCTAAGAGCAAAGGAAAGGGAGGCAACCATCTACCTCCACTTCCATCGTTAACTTGATGGAATCAGAAAGCGAGTTTGGGTGCCCAAGGAAAAGATCTAATTTCTCCTGACCATGAGGCCAAATGACACAAGTATCATCCATGAACCTATTCCACTTCCTAGGGAGTAATTTTGCAGAGGCTAGGGCCTTAGATTCAAAATCCTTCATAAGTAAGTTTACAACAACAGGGGAAAGAGGGGAACCCATCGCAACACCACAGGTTTTCTCATAAAACTCACCTTGAAAACTGAAGAAAGTCGAGGTGAGGCCAAAGTTAACCAATTTAGAGTTATCCTTAACAGAGATTCGTTTAATGACATCAACGACTTCTTGGATGGGGATCTTGGTGAAAAGGGACACAACATCAAAGCTAACTAGAAGCTCACGATGTTACAACTTGATGTTGTTCCACTCCTTGATAAAGGAAGATGAGTCCTTCACAAAGGAATCGGTTTGGGCTACAAGGGGCTTAAGTTTCTGGGCTAAGAATTTAGCTAGATGATAAGAGGGACCACCTATCATGTTAATAATAGGTCTTAAGGGGGCCCCCGACTTATGAACCTTTGGGAGACCATAGATCCTGAGGGTAAGGGGATTGCTTTCAATAAGTTTCCTAGAGAGAGGATTAAGAGAAGAATCAGATTTATGGCAAGGGAAACATCCTTACATACGAATTTTAGGGGATTATTCTTAGAAATATGGTCAACCATCTTGATGACATAGTTAGATTTATCCATAATGAAAATGGCCCCACCCTTGTGTTCCTTAAGGATGACAATGTCAGGCTTTTCCCTTAGGGATTTGAGGGCGAGAAACTCAGGCTTACTCAAGTTTATTTTAGGACGCTTAGCCTTCCTAATAATAATGGATAAATCCTGCTTGATAGTCTCCTTAATAATATCCAGGAGATCCTTGATGCCATATTTGAGGCTAAAAATAATGTCATCCGTATGGATCTTCTTTGGGGCAAGGGTAAAATTAAGCCCTCTATTAGGAAGACTGAAAACATAAGGATCAAATGATAAACTAGAAAGATTAACAATATTTTTATTCGAAGAATTATTATTATTATTATCTACGACATTAATATTATCAATATTACTTAGATTATTAATGTTAGAATTATTAGTTGTATTATTGTTACTATTATTAAAATATTTAATGTTAATATTATTCTTTAAAACTGAAATGTTATTAATATAATTATTAGTAATGTTATGGTTACCATTAATTAATAAATTATTAACCGAAGAATGAATAACTATCAAGCCACCTTTCTTCCGAGAACACTGGGCCTTGGAGCCTCCCTTATAGTCCAAAATTTCTTCATCAAAACCTGTAGAATCAACGTGGAGAGGGTTGTGTCCATCAACATTGACTATGAGGGGGTTGCTCGAAAATGACAGAGACTGCGAGACGACACAAGGCACAACACCAGTAACTGCGTAGCCTTCCACAAGGGAAACAGAGGCCAATGACGTAGAATCTCCCATACCGGTTTGTTGTGAGAGAATGGCTGCACCAAGGCTTGAAGCAGACACGAGACAAAACTCATTTATTGTGGAAACATTAATGCTGACCGGGAAAGTCATAGACAATACTAGAGTTGAGATACAAGAGTTGCATGCCTTTGAACTTGAATCCCAGAGCAGAACAAGGGGAGGAACATCCACGTCTGGGTTTTAATTGCAAATGTTACAAGAAAAGGAAATTTCCAATTGAAAGGAATAATTGGCCTTTGATAAAGGCCCATTTCAGGATTCCAACTAGGTTGGGAGAAATTCTGCCCCCATAGGTTTTTTCTGTAAGGATTTTGCCCAAAAGGATTGAAAAACTGTTGATTTTGACCAGATCGTGGTTGTAGACCAAAAAATGTATTTTGACCTACAACAAACCATTGAGGTCCACCCTCAGCATAATTCATAGCATATGGATTTTGTTGCTATTAAAAGTTTTGGAACGCAGTGCCCTGAGGTTGACTTTGTGAACCCAAAAGGTAACCTTGTGAGCCCAAAGGTTGAGCTTGAGGATGTTGCAGGTTGGACACCACAGTACCTTGAGGATTTGACATCATGATAACTTGCGGCTACTGTGGTTGGCTAGGTTTCTCCTGAGACCCAGGTTGACTCGACTTAAGAAATATTTTACTTTGTTGAGACGACAGTTGTCCTTATTGGACAAAATTTTGACCTTTATGAAATTATAACAACCCCAAATTAAACATGAAATTAATTATGTCATATATGTAGTTAATAATCAACAAAAAAACTCTTTAACTCATCAACATAGAAATTTCAGAAACACGGGCAAAGACAACTTTTCTGTAACAACAGCATTTACTTGAGACTCCAAAGTTCAACGCTATTTGAATCCCATTGACCACAATAAGTTGTTGGGGAAAAATCTCCACCCAACTTTAGGCTAAGCTGCACACAACTAGCCACCCCCGAGCCCTCAATCAACGTACTACTGCCAGGGAAGCCTTTGTCTCACAATACCTTTCTCTCAAAAGAATGGATGAGGAATGATGAATGAATCTTCTTCAATTTCTATTAAATAGAACAAACAATGGAAAGGGAACCACATGCACACATTCATTGTGAGAACATGCAATTTTTATTTCTTTACTTTAAGTTTTACTTAACTTAATGTTTCTCTTAGTTTAACTTAATTTTTGTTAACTTTAATTATTTTTATAGTTCCTTAGTTTAACTCTTTCTTAATTTATTCCTTTTTACTTTTGTTAACTTCACTTATTTATTTACTATTTATAACTCCAATTTTGTAGTAAATCTGACAAGAAAATGTATAAAAATGGAAAATATGCCCAAGAAATAACACCATTGAAGATAAAACTTCAGATCTTCATTAATATCAAAACCCTTAAGGTAGGGCAACACCACACATTCACTCCTTAAGGAAGGAGATCACTCCACAAGCCATATGCTTTCCCATACAATAATCCTTGACATCTCTCAATGGAGAGACTCTAGCCTCTATATAGGTTTCATACATGCAATACCATGGGTAGTTACCATGGCTATCTCAATACCATACATCCAATACAATGGGCTTATCACTTTATTCCCTAGCTACACGTGGTCCCTTACATAATGTGGGTTAACCACTTTATTTATTAACTATGGCCCAATTGTTTATCATTCTTATATTACTACATCATATTATTCCCTTGGGTACCTCCCTCTATACCCTATATTATCCCCCTAGGTATACTAAATTACACCCCCCTTAAACATGTTTCATCCCCGAAACATAAGAAGAACACAAATAATAAGATATACTCAAAAGAGTATTCCACTGGTACCATTCATGTGAATCCATCCATTCTAGAGAAAGGTGAACACTCGATCTAGTCGATGTCTCGCTCGCTTGAGATGGAAGTGGGTTCTGGTGGTTCTTAAGTGTTGATGTGTTTTGGGTGGATCATCGTACCTCTTTATGTGTCATCCAGGGGTTGTTTTCCTTGTTGCTAATTCATTTCCACCTTTCTGGTTGTTGTCTTGATGGGTGATGCAGGTGGTGATATGTTGAAGCTTTAACTGATGGAACATCTTTCATTAATTCCTCCATTATTTGTGATGGAGTGGTGTCAGGTTCTTTTGTTGGTACTTTCTTTGATGTCTGTGTTTGGCTGTCTACCATTAAAGGCTCATCATCTGATGTGCCTATGTCTTTAAAGATTTGCACTTCTACCTCCCTAGTCTCTCCATGGTTCATAATGAAAATATCATGCAATGTAATTTTTTCTTTTTATACCAGAGCTTCATGAATTTCTTTTGCACATTAAAATTGATAGTACCAACGGATTCCATCCAAGGGTGTCCCAAAACAACATCCACAACATCCATATCTGAAGCATAAAAATCAGAATGCAACACATACTTATCCATAGAAATCTTCAAATATTTATAAATTTGAACATCTTCATTATCAACCTATGTGTTTTCAATCTGTTTTGCTGGAACTTGCAATTTTTTAGCCAAATTAACATTGATACAATTATGCTTGCAAGTAGGAATGATAGACACAATGATGTTCTCTTTATGAATACTTCCATTAACCTGTAATATGGAAATATTAGTAGAAAATAAGTCATTATGTCACTTAGTGTCCTTCTTTCTGACTTTAGACCACTTGCCCAAAATGACTTTTTCAAGTTTTTTCTCGGGAAGTTTCCTCACTGCGCTGTCAAGTGAGGTCCACCATTTATTTGCCTCATCTTTTAGATGAAGCCCTATGGAACATATCCAAAAACTTTGGTATTGAGCCTTGACATGTTGTAAAAAATCTTCAATAGTAGGACCATCATTTTTTCCTGTAAATTTCATCTTGCGAGAATCCATAAAATAAAGTAAGGGTTTTGAAGAAAATCATTTACTTCGGAAAAATTTTAAAATGGAAATTACTCGGTCAATATAACTCAGAATCCTTAATATAACCTGTTTTCGGAAATGGAATATATATTCTACATCTAACCATGTGACTGAAATCCTGACCTAGGGACTCTAAAAACACAGATTTGCGCTGCAACTGTCCTGCCGTCACAAAATTTCTAAAAAAATGGCTGATTTTAAATCAGTGATAACTCCCTCATCTGGACTCCAATTTGACTGATTTTGTTTTGAAATCGGGTGATTTTTCAAGGGGAGCTCAGATATGTAGTTGTTTGTCTGAGATTGTGCACCAAAATCTACTAAAAATTTCAGGAGATCCGTCGTACACAAATTTCCATCAGAAACATTTCTGCAACACAATTGAATTTAAATCAGCGATATCACCGGCATCCAGACTCCGATTCGACTGTTTTTTTTTTTGAAATTAGGTATTTTTCCGTAAGGAATCCAGATCTCATATTTATTTCTGAAATTTTTTTCTCCAAATTTTCCAGATCTGCTCTACAAACTCGCCGCCCAAAAAATTTCCTACAAAAAAATGAAAAAACAAACCTCCAAACTCTGCCTAAGAAAGTTCTCCGATCCCACTTGTAATAGATCTAACAAGAAAATTTACATAAATGGAAAATATACCCAAGAAATAACACCATTGAAGATAAAACTTCAGATCTTCATTAATATCAAAACCCTTAAGGTAGGGCAGCACCATACATTCACTCCTTAGGGAAGGAGATCACTCCACAAGCCATATGCTTGCCCATACAATAATCCTTCACATCTCTCAATGGAGAGACTCTAGCCTCTATATAGGTTTCATACATGCAATACCATGGGTAGTTAGCATGGGTATCTCAGTACCATACATCCAATACAATGGGCTTATCACTTTATTCCCTAGCTACATGTGGTCCCTTACATAACGTGGGTTAACCACTTTATTTATTAACTATGACCTAATTATTTATCATTCTTATATTGTTACATCATATTATTCCCTTGGGTACCTCCCTCTGTACCCTATATTACCCCCCCTAGGTATACTACAAGTTTAGTATTTACTATTTTATTTATTATTATTATTATTCTTTTTATTATTTCCTCTGTATTTCCTACTATTGACTTATTATTTATTTACTATTTATTTAATTATATTATATTACATTATTTATTATTTATTATTTTTATTATTATTAGGGTACATTACAGAAAGGTTGGCCTTTTTGACCAAAAGGTTGTCCCTATTGAGAGTAGGAAAACTGACTCTAATGGGCAAAAGGTTAGCTAGATTGAACATAAGGTGGTGCTTGTTACACATAGTGTTGACCTTATTTCCCATAAGGTCATTGTTGACCAAAAATAGGTCCCTTATGATACACATAAGCCCATTATTGAATTCTAGACTGACCTTGAAATCCTTGTGGATTCAGGAACAGAGTTTGCAACTACTGAGAACCAAAAGGGACATAGGGTTGTTGGTTGAGTATCTAGTTCTGCAAATCTTGTTGATATTGATCATAGGTTAACCCTTCTAGACCAATTGATCCAGAAGGCATAGGGATACTACCAACAGGTTCAGAAGGTCCCAGAATGTGAGTTTGTAATCCAATCACAGATGGCCCAACTGAATATTGAGAGACATTCGACAGGGATGACCCTCCCCCAGCAATTGGAATTGATAGAATTGATATGGGAACATTGATGGGAGGTATTGAAACACTGATGCAAACATTTGAATGTGTGGGAATACATGTAACTATCATTTGAGCAGGAATGGTGGCAAATGCACCAGAGTTAAAAAAACTATATGTAGGTATTATGGTAGTCTACCAAACAGAGTTGTGTTATAAAGAGATGACACTTGAAACACTAGAAACTAGATGTTCCAAAGACATGTAACCAAATGGAACTCATGGCTGGGTAAAACGCTGAGAGGCTTTCCCCCCAAAGGGAGAATGTTTAGGAGGGAACTGATTCTCCTCATATAAATACTCGTCCATACTAGTAATGGAGTTTGAAACCTCTAGGGGAGATGAAACCTCTCCTTCAGAAGCCATTGGTGGAAAAAGCTGACGAGCGACAACACGATGTGTGGATGGCGAAGGTACTAAAGGTACACCATGTGTATCAAACAAAATATACTGTCCTTGAGGGGAGACTTATATGGAATCAAAAAGTGGATTTTGAGGAAATGTGATATATCTAATTGGCTCACCAAGAGGAGACCGATTAGAAAGAGTTTTAACGCTTGGAAGGATGGCAAGCTCGACACTTTGGGCTCTAGTCGATGGTGAAGCATTAGAAGAGACTTGTGATTATGTCCTTGCGGAAGAGGATGAGGAAGGGGAAGTCAAAATTGATGTTTCAGCGACTATGAATTTAACTCAAAAGAAAAAGAGGAAAACAAGTGATTAATTCAAGGCTTTTAAAATATATTCATACAGAGTTACTCATGATGTTGCTAAGAAATATCTTAACGGGTAAGCCATGTGATCTTGGGTAATTATTTTTAGAACTTAAAAAACAAAATAGATAAAAAAATGGTGAGGTAGGAATAAAGGATTACCAGGTACCTGCGAACTGCAATACACCTTAGAAAATAAATTTACCAAGGAATTAACGCACGATAGCCAATCTCCCCAAATGCTAAGTTTGGTGTATCACGTCTACAAGGTGACTGACTCTGTTACCTATGGCAAGTTTGCAGCCTAATGGTGTCTCCCAAAATATACTCTATGGTACGTGGGAGTCCAAGTCCATGGTAGTGTTTTCTCATGCATAACTGTTTAATGAGAGTGTCCCAAATATACGTGTCATACGTCAATATACTTCCATACATGGGATGGGATATCATCCCCAGATTCTAATGCATACTATTAAAGACAACTCCTACATTTTACAACACCGGAACACGTCTCTACCCTATAGCTCTAAATTTTTTTCGTTATGTTCCAAATGCTCCTTACGCTGATTGAATAAACTTTAGAGTTGATCTTGAATTAGGTTTCGGTTTCAAGGCCTTATCGATGTCACCTGATTTCTTAGGATGCAACTATATGAGAAAACTGAAACTATTAATTTCGAGGAAAGCTACGCAAATTGGGAAGAATAAGTTCACAAAATCAATGCATCAATCAAGGAAATGCATTAAATGACAATTTTCACTATTTCTTCAAGTGCATGATCTAAATCAAAATGAAAATTTCTTTCATTCTCCTATTTTTCACTGAATACACTGGAAGTAACCAAAATGAAGTTTTTCCCTTCAAAATGCAATGTAAAATGCAATTTTTTTTATTCTTTTCAATATAAACACAATGCAAAAATATACAATAATCAATTCGAATGTAATCAATTTCTTTGAGTATTTATTTAATGAAATTCCTCACAATGTTATGAAATGCAACAATCAACATATCAAAGAGAGATCTCAAATCATTTTCTCAAAACGAGACATTCTTCACACTTTTAACACCAATCAAAACACAAAAAGAAAGATGTTTCAACTAAAGAAAAGCAATGTAATCTATGCTCGTTAATTGAAATGAGAATCTAATGCACACAAGCCCGACACTTGAAAGCTCTAATCACATAAATCAACTAAAAAAGAAAAACAATCAAACCAAAAGATTCAAAAATGGACTACAAAACTACCCAACAGTGGATTTGGAACCCAACGAAGCATGAAACCAATCAAATGACTCGGAACACTGAGAAAACATAGGATGAAGAGGATGCAGTGTTCAAATAAAAGGAGACCAAAAATGAACTGAATGAGACAGTCAGGTCATTGAACAATTGACGAAAAGAGAAAATTCAGAAGAGAAAATAATCTAGAAGGGTAAGACACATTGGAACTCAATGGAGGGAAACCCTAAAAATAGTCACACGGAAATCAATGTGCTTGTGAGACTTCACCTCGTGTTGGAAGGGAAAATCATGACTCTGTTAAAACATTTAGCCTTGATCAATGCGTTTGTCAGAGCAATAATAACATCAATCAAGTAAAATGATAAAAAACAAAAGGGTTTGTCTAAATCAAGCTAGGTTTATCACTTCAGAATAAGTATTAATGACTGGAAGCAGACAGAATAGCGAGAAACAAAGGAGATATTGGTGTTTGAAAAAATATGGACGAAAAACCAAAAAAACCATGGAGTGAAAAGAGACTAAAGGCAATGACTCCCTAATGGATTCACCAACTTGGTGTATGGGTAAATCTTCTCTGCAGACAGAGACGATCCCTCTAACACTACAATTGGTTTAGTAATAAGGGATAAAAGCTAACACCTACTTTCTTAGATTATAAATGAAACATAGATCGAAAGAGATGACCTACGTAGATCTGATGCTACGATGTTTCTCTTCGTCGAAGCTACTTGATCCTTTGGTTTTGCAAAACTTGATCTCCGTTTCCATCAGCGTTCAATTACCTACACAAGTGACTAAGAAACAACAAGAAGAATACAAGTGCAACATGGATATGAAAATATAACATATCTAACTGTTCAAGAAATGCTAGAATTCTTAATCATAAACATGAGCGAGAATGGAAAATAAATATCAGTTGTATCATATTATTAATAGAAGAGGAGTTACAACCTGTGCCTGGATGTCGAAGCTCTCCTTTAATGGGTTTAAATTCGAGCACATCTCCAAAGCACTCGTTTTCATCTCAGTGTGAGAAGGCTAAGGAATGAGATCTCTCCTTCAAAGGTTATGGCAATATTCAAACCTTTCCCTGCTATTCTCTTCTATATCCGTTATAACTAGCGGAGGCATTAGATGATGATGAATTTATAGAGATGGATGAGGGGACGTGGGTCCACTTATGATGGGAAAATGGCTTACCTATTTGGGAGGCTCCTCTTTTGTACGAACAAGAGGCTCAAGGGAGGAAGCTTGGACATATCCTAACCAAAAAACATCTAGCTCTCTGCCCTCGAAGCTTCTAGGCCATGAAGCTCTTTTTCCTTATTTAAAAATATTCCAAAAGTGGATCAATGTGGATGTGATGTCCATACTAGCGGTGATCGGCACTTCTCACAAGCTTAGGATGGGTCATCGATGCTAGTGAGATGCATAAGGGTTGTGTTGCTCCACAAAGATGGGTTTTTAAGGAGCTACTCTAGGGATGATCAAAAAAGAGTTGTTTCTTAAGAATTTAAGGGATGAAATGGCATATTTTCATGATATTAAACGGACACGGGGATCACTATTAGGGTTCTCCAAGATTCAGGAACAAGAAGTACATGGATAGTGACAAAATGTTGTGTAACAATGAGCATTGTTTGAGAGAGGGAAATAATATCTCTAATTAATTTTTGGACTACATTGTGGAAGAATATGGACATAAAGTTGAAGAGGTCTGCAACATTCTTTCCACAAAATATTTGAAAACAAAAGTAGTCAAGAGGGATTTGGTGCAAATTTTGATGGGTTGTCGTATTAGAAGCATTCGAAGGGCTCATATGAATATCTCGTATAATACAACACTCTTCTAATAGAGTAGTTCACACATCTACAAGAAATCCTCCATTTGAAACTTTTTATGGATATTGTTGCCTTCACCTTTGTATATTGCTTATGAGCAACACAGAGGAGTAAGGGGGGATTTTATAGGGGATTTATTGAGGTATGAAAAAATATTGAGAAGATAAGGATCGCACATATGCATGTATAATAGAAACTGTATAAGCTATAGAAAAAATTTAAGGACAAGAATTATCAACACAAAATATAGTATACTTTCAAGGAGAGGTTATAAGGTCATAGTAAGAAAATCAAGGATATGGGATATGGTCCCTTTGAGTGGTGGGAAAGGGTGGGAGAAAATGTCTATAAAACCATTGCACCACCATATATGCACATTTAATTAGTTGTTAATGTAAATAATATGAAACTCTATGAGATTTCCATGCAAAATGAAGAAGAGGAACATGTCCTATCCTTTGTAGAGGATTTGGCACAACATAAGTAAACATAATTTACATAGGATTTCTTCTATGTATGAGTAGAGTATCCAATATGGATAGGATGAGGGAAAAATGAGAGGATTTGTGCATTGTAGTGGCCCATGATCCACAAACATTGCCTCTTTATACTTGCATCTATTTTCTATTCAGATAAAGAGAGCAAGGTAGCCTCGCCTTCCAAATGGGTTTTCTCTCGAAAAGATTTCTTGAGATATATCTTGTGCCAAATGTGATTTGTGATTTTTTATTTCATTATTTTCTATTTTATATTTTCTACATTATATGTTTTTCATTCATATGAAAGAAACAATCATTTTCATACCTATGAATCTAAAGGAAAATAAATACTCATAGTGCATATTTCAGATTTTTCACTATAATTTATCAATTTTTTGTAATGAAATATTTAGTGAAATATTTGTAATAATTTATGCATCAAAAAATTTGCTATTTAATATTTCATGCTATTTTAGGTAGTCATGTTGATACTACCAATCTCTTTATTTTTGGAATCACTTCCATTTATTCATTGATTTATCAACGCACAATTTTCTTTTGATTATTCTAGAAATATGCTAATTTCAATTAAAATGCTACTAAAAAGAAAAGTTTCAAATGGATGGGAAGTTATTTGATGCATTTTATTAATAATTTTTTTTTCTTAGAGTAGTTGAGCTTAATGTTGGTCTTGAAAGTAGTGCTTGAACTATAAATTGCTCGAAAAATTGTGTTATTAGTTGAATGAGGTTGTGAGAAGAAGACTAAAGGCTATACCACTCTTTATGAAAACAGTTACTCATTTATATTTTTGTACCAATTTATTTCATTTAAAAAGAAATTTAGAATTTCAAAAATCTACTTGGTTAATGAATTGTAGAATTTTGGGAATTTAGTTTTTTTTATACTGAATTTGAATTTTTTAATATACTATAGGTCACATTTAATACAAATTGTGTAGATATTTTATATGAGAACAAACTTAAAAATGATTCACAAAATTCTTATCACCATTTCAGGTTTTCCTTAAATACCTTAGAGGATTAACCATTTAAAATATACATTTGGTTAGAAATTCCTATATAAAATAACTATGAGATATATTCCCTTTGAACATGTTTCCATCCATTTCTCTAATAAAATATTTCTTATTTTTTACTAAATCATTGTTGTGGTTATAGATAGTAGTCAATTAGATTTTCATGTCAGTAGATCTATATAAATTAAAAAATTATTTAAACTAATTCTACTATATCTTTTCTAAGGATATTCATATAAAATTCCTTTAGTAATGATTTCAAAGAGTTAAAAAATGTTTTAAAAAATCTTATTTTTATTCTTAAAAATTCAATCTATATATCTCATGCCAAATTGTAAATAAATCCCAAAAATAGATATTAGGGTGGGGATACCATAGGGGAGTAATTATCAATATTATCATTGCTCTTGTACAATGAAAAATCATGTTGGGCCCCTTCAATTACATGCATCCATTCCTTTATGACAAACTCATTAAAAAATTGGCTACAGCTTTTTAATATTTATTAGTTAATTATCCTTCACCTACAAGATTGTATTGAATTTTTATACATGAAACACATCTTGGTTATATGTTTATTATTTTTTGTGTTTTAACCTAAAGTGAACCTTTTCCCATCATATGAACTGAATTATCATCTTCAAAATTCATTTGATTGGTAAGAAATTCATTATCTTGGCCGAAAGTTATTTCTAGTCATGTTATTTTAATAATGATTATTCTAAAGCAATGCATCTTTTTTATATTATCTTGTTAAACTACATGTTAAGAATGTTGTGGGTTCAAAATGATTAATAAATGTTTTAATCTAATTGACCTTTGACCTAGTAATAGAGTCACATCACTTTTTCCTGCAATCAAACTCATTGAGTGACCACATTAATGGAAAATTTCCATTATATTTTATTTTTCATGGAAAGGATTAAAGTGCTTTCATTAATTTTGAGAGCAAATCATAAATATCAATTAAAATTTTAGGGTTAATATTAAATAGATTAATATATATATATATATAATCCAATTTACCTATAATAAAACTATTTTATATAAATATAGCTAAACTTTTGTACAAAATATATAATTTTATTATAAATTTAAATAATTTTGTATGCTAAATGAAATAAAATAGAAGTTATTGAAGCATTTGAGAATAAAAGATTGCGCTTACACCTTGGGCAATAAACAGAGAAGTGATATATCGAAAACTAACATATAATTCTTTCTTGGGAGACATGGAGCACAGGTGAATTTGAAAATAAAAGATTGTGCACACACCTTGAGCAATAAACAGAGAAGACATATGTCGAAAAATAACATATAATTTATTTCTTGGGGAGACATATGGAACATTGGTGAATTTGAAGATAAAAGATTGTGCATACACCTTGAGCAATAAAGAGAGAAGACCTATATCGAAAAATAACGCATAATTTCTTTCTGGGGAGACGAAAAATAGGTTATTAGACTTATAGAAGTGGATGATTTTAAACTTAGATGAATGTGATAATATTATGAGAAGTTGAAAAAGTATAAAAAATTAATTAACATATAAAGTTACTATTTATTTATAATTATTTGATTAAATTAATATAAATTAATAAGTATTTATTTTAATTATTACG
>JAXQQM020087792.1:0-32898 GCA_034641835.2 Pinus albicaulis | reverse complement strand
GTGCATCTCCAGTGAGATCTCTCCTTGAGACCTCCTCTTCATCCATAGTCTGCTCCATCGAGTACCAACTCAAAATCTCTCGCCATCCAACCTCAACACGTGGCTGCTGTACCCTGTGCAACTCTAGTCGTCTCATCCCATTATTCAAGTCAATATATGAGACCTGACTAGGTGGCTCTGCCTCTCTCTCTCTAATGGGAAGGGATGACCCAACAATACTGCTAGTCCCATCCATGCATGCCTGAAGGGGGATGATCTGACGCTCCCTCGTGCTCTTTGGTTGTACCATCAGGGAATCCAGCTGTTCCCCAATGCGGACCAACTTGGCCGCCGACTTGGCACAAGTCAGTCTCATACCCTCCAGCTCCTGGTCCTGCAACAAAATGGTCTCCCGTACTGACGCGGCCTTCTCCCTCAAAACTCGAAGGTCCGTCCGAAGTCGATGATACCGCTGTCTGCGACCATCATCTGATACCTCGGTATCCCCTAGTGCCTCATCGATAATGGATATATCTCCTGATACCTCACCCATCTGTCGTGTGCTGCTACCACCCGAAGACTCGGACATGGCTTCAGTCATCACCTCAGTGTATGGCTCTACCGGGGTAGGCTCTACCTCCTCCACTACGATATCAACCGGCACGGTCAAGGAGGACTCTAATGATGGTGAGTCCTGTGTCACACTAGGTGTATCCTCGAACTCCCTGCAATCCTGTGTTCCCTCATCCTCTTCTCCACTGCTCTCGTAGAAGACCTCAATGAAGTGTGCCTTCCCTGTCGCACACCTGTGTCCTGGTGTCCATGGCTCCCGGCAAGTGAAGCACAACCGCTTCCTCCTCAGCTCTCTTCTGGCCTCATCATCAAACTGTCCTCGTCCAGGATTCGCCTTGGGAGGCGGAGCCCTCGTGTCCTTACCCTTAGGCTGGAAGGCCTGTCTCTGGGGATAAGGTGTCCGAGTCCTGGGTAAGACATCCTGTAAGTCCCGAATCCTGCTGATGGCATCCTGAAGGGTAGCCGGTCTGTTCGACAGGACTAGGCTACGAAGTGGCTCTGACAGCCCCCCCACAAACATGCCAACCATCCGAGCTGCCGATAAATCAGGTACCATTACCGAAATCCTCAAGAAGTCTGAAATGTATGTCTCTGCACTCCCAGTCTGTTTGAGCTTGGTCAGCTCACCAAAATGCTGCTCCGGATCCCTCCTGTCAAAGCGCTCTACCACCCTCCTGGTAAACTCGGCATATGTCGTCACTGTGGAATGCCCTAGTGTCGCCAATCCATGAAACCACCAATCCTGAGCCTTACCCTCTAAATGTAATGTAGCCATCTTAATGGCCTCTGTCTCTGGCATCTGATTAAGCTGGAAATAGATGTCCAACTTCTCCACCCAGGACTTTGCCGTAGTCTCCGATGAACCATCAAACATAGGCAAATGGAATCTACTTGCCGCACGGTGGTCATCACGGTGGTATCCGTGCCCCTTGTGCTGGTGCTGCTCAGGGGGTTTGAGGCCATATCTATACTGGAGATAGCGCTCAAAAGGGAAAGCATCCATGAATGCCTGACCCAGGCTCTGCCATTCTGCAAAAACGGCTGCATATCGAGCTGGACTCACATCTCCTGCCATTGGCATTTTCTGCTAGGTGCCTACAGGCTCCTCAGAAACTGCACGGCTGCTGCAAAACCATACTGCTGCTTAACTTCGACCTCCGATTTACCCACTGAAAACTATTCAGAAAATCCCAGGAATTTGGGAAGGTGATCCTTGTCCAAAACCCAGAAAAACCCAGAAAACGTTTCTCCTAATTCCAACTTCAAAATTTGACCCTTTTTATTTTGGCCCTTTTTCCAACTGCGTTTCTGGTATTGCCCTGCTATTGCTCTCCAAAATTCCAGCAACCCTCTGTATGATCTCTCTCCCAATGTCATAGACCACAGGCTGAGCCAGAATTATGCTCTGATACCACTGTAATATCCCCGAAGGGAGATAACCAGTAATAAACAGAAATATGCCAGACAGATATAGGAAACACAATGCTGAACCAGATCATGGAACCAATACACATAGAATGCCAGAAAACTGAGCCATTTTATTAATCTGAAAGTACATAGAGAGGAGTACAAGAAAATCAGAATGAGTGCACCTATCCTTGCCCTAGGCAAGTGGAGACCCTCTCAGACAAATAATGGCTGCAACAAGGACCGCGTCCTAGCTGCTCTGAAGACTGAAGCTGTACTGCGCTGGAACTATGAGCTGAAGACTGAAAGATAGCTGATATCAATACTCCAAACCCTCACCAATGGAAAACGTTGTCTCTGCTAGTGACAGCGCTGAGACAGATGTAGTGTTGGATCACAAACCCCTCCAGATGAAAAGCTCAGCTCCTCAAGGCCAAAAACGCTGTCAAGCCCTGCTCACATGACCCTGCTCATCAGATCAGCGTCCTCCCAGATGGATCAGCGTCCTATATGCTCAGATCTGCTGGATCTGAAGCCTACAATCCCGGTTGCGTCACCCATCCTCCCGGATACGCGATCTCTGTGTCGGATCTCTTTGATAAGAATCTCCTCGGATCTATGCTAGATGCGACAATGTCTCTTCGGATACCGCAGCACCAGGGGCCGGATGCGATGTTGTCTCTTCGGATCTAGGGCCGGATCGCAATGTCTCCTCGGATACGTAATTCCTCCAAGGCCGGATCTAATGCTATCTCCCCGGATCTGCACATACGAACCGAGATACGCAAATATCTTGCTCGGATCTACAATCTCCAAGGGCGGATCTGTCAATGTGCCTTCGGATGCAAATCCTCCTCCTTCTGTGAGCAGTAGTTCTCACTCCCAATTGGAAATCGCACCGTCCACTTCCTCCTCACAGTACGAACGTTTTCTGCTCGGATACGGGCACGTCCTCCCTGGAACAACGTCCTCACTCTCCAAGGCTGATCAGCGTCCTCTTTCTCCTGGAACAACGTCCTCTTCTTCTCAGATCTGCGCAGCCACAAGAGGCTTCTTCCTCTCCAATTCTCCTGCTGAAGATGCTACCAAGTCCCACTGAAACTGAAGGGTGTTACTCAGAAAATAACCTTACTAGGGCGGGCACTCGAAGTCCCCCGAAGCTAAGGGTGAAACCAGAAATAACCTTACCAGGGCAGGCACTCGAAGTTCCCCGAGGCTAAGGGTGAGATCTCCGACCGGAGACACTCGGTTGCACTAAACAGTGCTGCAGACCGACTAAACAACCGGCGTGCTGAAGCAGACAGAAGTCTAGCTCTCAATATCAATATAAAATCATGCATACCAAATGAAGTGGAAACCCCTCCTTTTATAATGCTAAACTCCCTCCAAAACCTTAACTGCGTCCTTCAATTTGCAGTTACCCTTGGGTCAGCGTGAGGCCTCCCCTCATATACGTGTGGACCCCCAAGGCCCCCTCTTTAAGTTATAACGTTAATCAACTAGGAAAACACTTTATTTTATAAAGTGAGGTGACTAAAGTGAGGTGACCCCTCTTATTTTTCACTTTATTTATTATTTCTAACTAAAGCGGCAAAATTAAACAGAAATGAAATATTCCAATTAGCAAGGCTAATTGGGGAATGTCTGATCTCCGACAAAACGTTGCTTGTCCTCGAAACAGCGGGAAGTGAGGAATCTTTGTAAGATCTTCTCATCTTCCCAAGTGGCATCCCTCATCTGGCAGGGTCTTCCATCTCTTAAAGAACTCCACGATCTTCACCGTTACATGTTGTCTCTCCTGGTGTCAATAATGGCTACGGCTGTAATACCAAGAAGTGCCTCATCATACGTCGGTGGTAGCTCCCCGTGTGACATCACATGCGGCCCGGTGCCTTCCTTCGGGCATGATGTCATGGAAGATATTATGAATCCGAACGCAGCAGGGCAGCTCAACTCATATGCAACTGTCCAATCCTACGAATCACCTTTGTATGGTCCATAGAAGCGAGGCTTAAGCTTCTCTGCCCCCTTCGTTTGAGTGAAGGCGGCGGTATGGGCGCAGAGTAGGTAGACCAGAATCCCCCTACTGCAAGTGTCTCTCCACTCGGCCTACTGTACGCATGTAATTTACTGTGATTTTGTGCGGTGACGGCACATGTTGTCCTTGAGAGCCGGAGGATGTCTTGGCTCTCTTGGATCCATAATTTGGCTCGTGGAGCCACACTTCTAACACACCAAACATCACATCCACAAAGATAAGGAATGGTATCCATACAACAACGCATAGAAAGGTGTCATGCCTATTGGTCATATGGTGGGTTGTGTTGTAGCAATTATTCGCCGAGATGCGACCATTTCAACCCATGCTCTGCGCACGCGTAGTTACGCAAGTAGCCACTCCGACCACTTGTTAACTATCTGCGTACGGCGAATGCATGCAGGGATGATGGCGGTGCTCGAGTGTCAACTCAGTCCTACAGTCAGAAAGAGCTCTGCCAAAAACCACCCATAAAGCAGTACATCCTGTCACTAACGATAGTCTTAGGCGGTCATGTAATACGAAAACCTCCGGAAAAACGGCTCTACCACCAACGGCTGGCTGTATAATGTGCCGAAATGGCGAAAAAAATGAGCATACTTCGTTAGCCGATCAACTACCACGAAGATGCGATCCTTGCCACCGCAGCGTAGGCAAGCCGTGATGAAATCCATCGAAACCTCTCCACTTCCCCTCTGGAATGGGAAGCGGGGGGCAACAAGCCTGGCGGGATGGATTTCATCTCCTTTGTTCCTGTTGTAAACCTCACACTCTAGAACATGTGGAGTACGTCCTCCTTGAGGCCCTTCCATGCAAATCTCTCTCGGATAGCCCTGTACATCTTGGTAGACCTTTGATGGCCGCCAATGGTGAATCATGTGAGGCATGGAGTATCTTCTCCTTGAGCTGAGATCCCTCGATCAAGAAGATCACGTCCGTAATAGATGACCTCATCTGCCACCGTATACGCTATCTGCTACTGTCCATCCGGCACCTCACATGCAAATCTATCCTTGGAATACTCAACCCGATCGTCGACCTTCATCCGAGCGTCAAGCTCATGAGGGATAACGTGGGTGGTCTACGGGAAAGGGCATACGCTACCACGTTGTTCTTCCCTTTGACATACTCTATGTCAAAGTCGTAGCTTGGTTCTTCAGCGATCCCGCCTGGCGCCTCTCCTGTCGCCTTACGCTTTCCAGAGAAAGTACTTGATTTGTTATGATGCGGCTGACTGCGAATACTGTAGCCTACCAGGAAGTCTTAGAGATTTGGCCAATGCATGCATGATGGCCAACATCTCCTTATCATAAAAGATGGGATAAAGTCTCTCATGTGGAAGGAGCTTAGGCTCTCGAATGCGATCGGATGACCCTCTTTTGCATCAAGCGCTCCAATCCTTCCCGGTCGCATCGCACTCCTAGGATAAGGGCGAGTGAAATCGGGCAATGCCGGCACGGGACAACACTCATCACCTCCTTGAGCTTATCAAAAGCTCGGCCACGTGATATCAGTCAGCCAGATGCCCCCTTCCTCGTCGGCTACGCGGGGGTGCGACAAAAAATTTGTGAGAAGCCCTTGACGAACTTCACGTAGTAAGTACGGTGCCCCGTGAAACCCCTCTAAGCTACTTGCAGCTCACATTCGCGCAGCTGCGCGGTCACGATAGCCGAGGATCTTCTCGTCATGGACTCTCCCCGTCCACTCCTATGATGTGTCCCAAATACAACATCTCTGTCAATCAAACTCACACTTGGAGAGTTTGGCAAAAGAAACTTCTTTGCTCCTCCGGAATGCGCAAGGCGTACGTGTCTTTGTAGGTGCTCCTCCAGGTCCTGGCGTATATGAAATATCATCAAAAAGAAAACCGGCCACAGACTTCACTCCCGAGATGATCTACGAAGATATGGTTCATGCAAGGCGAAAATTGGCGGAGTGCATTGGTCAACCCAAATGGCATGACCAGAAACTCAAAGTGCCCATAATGACACACGAAAGCAGGTCTTGCAGGAATGTCTGATCCCTCATGCGTATTTGATGGTACCCGGACCTCCAAATCAATCTTTGAGAAGAATCGTGCTCCTCTCAACTCGTCCATCAACTCGCCCGATCCTGGGAATGAAATTTTGTTTTCGGGGGGGTCTTCTTGTTCGGAGCCACATGTCAATGCACATGCGTAATGTGCGAGTCCTTCTTCTTCCACCGGCACTGCGAAGAAGCGGGGCGGTGTGGGTCGAATGTGCCCAAGGGCCGGCAACTCATTTGAATGGCTGCTCTATCTCATCCGATAGGCCTTGGGGTGCCTATGGCAAATTTGGTGATCCTGCCATCCACTGCTCCCGGCTCGATCGTGTGCTCAAACCCACCGTGGTGGGCAAATGCGATGGAATGTCTCCAAAAACTACGCATCGTCGGCGGTACGTAGATCGGGGTGCCGCCCTTCCGTATCTACTATCTACGAAACCGCAACTCGGCCCCGCCCACTCTATATCTCCCACTGCGGAATGTCGCATCCATGCGTGTGTCTTAGATGCGCATGCAGGGCGGATGTGTTACGTCCTCGGATCTTCTCATGCCTCCCAGTCTTGGGATCATCCCACTCCATTTCCAAGGCCTTCCAATGCGCGCGACCTTCCCCGAGTGATAAGCCAACGCACTCCCAATATCACATTGGTGTGCGAATGTCCACCACAAAGAAGTGATCGGTCAAAGTATAGGTGCCCATCGTCAACGCTTGACTCTTGGTACATATCAGAGGCACAAGCCATGGTCGATCTCCACCGGAACCAAAAAGCGAAAACCCATCAAAGCTCTCGTGGGTATGCCTCTCTCAGGTGCGACCATACGGGCATTGATGAAATTGTGTTATTTACTTGTCAACCCCAGAGCGAGACACGCGCTCCACTTAGCATCCCACGTACGCGCAATGTCGGATACTTGGGGACTCCTCGTAATGTTGCTAGAGCTCCCCCGATAGGTGCAAATGATGCCTCCCGTTTGCATCGGGTGGTGGGGAGTGGTAAAGCACTGCAACGACGCATAACACTCTCCTGCCTCCTCATCATCCAACTCATCCTCTTCTCCACGCAGCCGGAGAGAAGACCTCTATGAAATGTGCCTTCCCTCGCTGTGCACTTGTGTCACAGTGCCTGACTTACGCTCGGAGTGAGCTTTCTGTCCTTCCGTCTCGGCTCTCTCCTAGCCTCATCATCATACGCTCCTCGTCGGGATTCGCCTTGGGAGGCGGAATCCACCGATGTCCTTACCCTTAAGTGGAAAACGTACGAGGATAAGGTGGCGGAGTCCTAGGCAAGACATCTTGTAGGTCACGTGCCCTGCGATAGCATCTGAAGTGTAGCCGGTTTGTTCGGCGGACTAGACCACGAAGTGGTTCACGACGGCCCCTCTACGAACATCGTGATCCATGAAATTTCTTGATATGTCGGGTACCATCAACTGAAACCCTCAAAAAGTCCGAGATGTATGCCTCTTGCACTACGTACGTACGAGCTTGGTCGGCTCGAGAAGGGCGTCCGGGTCATACAGTCGAAAACGTTCACCACCCTCTGGTGAACTCGGCTATGTAGTCAACATGGAATGCCCCGAGTGTTGTCAACCCATGAAACCACCGATTCACAGGCCTCACCCTCTAGATGTAATGCGGCCATCTTAATGGCCTCCCTCTCAACCATCTGGTTAAAGTGAAAATAGAGTCTAGTTTCTCCACCAAGACACAATTTGTAGTCTTTGGTGACCCATCAAACATCGGCAAATGAAATTTGCGCGTACCATGATTCTTATCACGGTGGGAGCCGAGTCACTTATTTCGATCATGAGGCTTGCCGCCCACCTCGGAAGCGGAATATATTGATTGAAAGGAAAGCTTCCAGCAATTCCTGTCCCATGCTTCGCCAATGCATAAAAACGGGCCATGATGATCGAGACCCCCATCTCTTGATGCGTTTGCTCCTCTTCCTCTGCGCAGGAAAGTAGGCATGGTAGGTCGCACGTGTCCATGATCGACCTTCTGTCTTGTCACAATGGGAATAGCATCCGGTATGCAACTAGATGCTCCGTCCCTTCCCCTACCGAAGACCCTAGGGGGTTCTTTTGCGTCCCCTACTGCAACCTTCTTGGTTACCTCACACGCCAGATGCATCCATCTTTGCATCCATCTTCTCGATCAACTTTACTCGGTCAATCCTCGCAAACATGGCCTCCATTGGATTCCTCGGTTACGCCTCTGAATCGGAAATCGCCTCCCCAGGGGCGGGTGACTAGGTGCCATGGGCGCAGCACCTGGTGACAGGATCTAAGCTACGATACCCGCTGTAATATCCCCAAAAGGGAATAACCGGTAATAAACGAAGAAATACACCAATACGGATATAGAAAAGTGTGTCTTGAACCGGATCAACTGAATCTTGGCACATGGAATACCCGAGAAGCGAGCCATTTATTAATCGAAGAGGTACATAGAGAGGAGTACAATAAATCGATGATCTTGGAGGCCATCAGCACTGGGCAAGTGGAGACCCTCTCCCAGACAAATGGCTGAATAGGTACAACAAAGACAGGGTCCCTGGGCGCTACCTGGGCGAAGATGAAGCTGGCCCCGTGCGGGGGTGAAGAGTGATAAAATTGCGATCTCCCGGCCCAAACCCTCCTGGCCAGAAAAACGGCATGCTGGTGACGGCGCGGCGGCGGTGGAGGCACCGGTCACCAAATCCTCCGGACAAATAGATCGACTGCGTGTGTTGTTCGTTTCGCACTCTCCCGAGTATCCCCGGATGGGCGTCCTACCAAGTGGATGCAGCACGAACACTCGAGGATGCGGCGGATGCGGAAGCCTCCAAACCAGATCTGCGTCCTTCCCTTCCTGATCTGCGTCCTCCCCTATCAGATCTGCCACCAAACCTTCAGATCTATGCTAGATCTGACAATATCTCTTCAGATCTACAGCCTCTAGGGCTGGATCTGATGTTAACCCTTCAGATCTGACTAGATCTGCCAATATTTCCTCAGATCTGCAACTCCCCAAGATGGATCTAGTGCTAAACCTCCAGATCTGCAAGATACAAGACTGGATCTACAAGTGGCTGCTCAGATCTACCCTTTCCAAGATTGGATCTAACAATAGGCCTCCAGATCTGCAACCCTTCCCTTCAGAAATGGACAGCGTCCTCCCTTCCAGACTTGACAGCGTCCTCCTCCTCACTGGACAGCGTTCTCCCTTGCCAGAACTGGACTGCGTCCTTCCTAGGACAGCGTCCTCACCCTCCTGAATAAAACTGCGTCCTCTCTCTGGATGAGACAGCGTCCTCTCCTCAATGAACTGCGCAGCCACTAGAGGGCTTTCTCTCCCTCAGATTTGCTTCAGAAATTGCTGTTGCTCTGCTACTGGAACTGAAAGATAGAACTCAGGACAAACCTTACTAGGGCGGGCACTCGAAGTCCCCCGAAGCTAAGGGTGAAACCAGAAAAACCTTACCAGGGCAGGCACTCGAAGTCCCCCGAGGCTAAGGGTGAGATCTCCGACCGGAGACACTCGTGCACTAAACAGTGCTGCAGACCGACTAAACAATCGGCGTGCTGAAGCAGACAAGAGTCCAGCTATCAATAATAATATCAAATCATGAATGATCAAATGAGGTGAGAGCCTCTCCTTTTATAACATCAAACTCCCTCCAAAACTTAACTCACCCTGGATCTGCGCAGTTTACCTTGGGTTAGCCTGATGCCTCCCTCATCATATCCACGTGGACCCCCAAGGCCCCTTCTCTAAGTTACAACGTCAATCTACTAGGAAAAAGAACACTTTATTATAAAGTGAGGTGACTAAAGTGAGGTGACCCCTCTTATTTCTCACTTTATTTATTATCTCTATCTAAAGCGGCAAAATAAAGCAAAAATGCAATATTCCAATTAGCAAGGCTAATTGGGAATATTACAGCGTCCTCCTCTTCCTGCTGGAACAGCGTCCTCACTCCCAGACTGATCTGCGTCCTTCCTCCTCCTGGAACAACGTTTTCCCCTGCTCAGATTTGGACTGCGTTCTCCCAGGAACAACGTCCTCACTCCCCAAGGCTAATCAGCGTCCTTTCTCCTCCTGGAACATCGTTTCCCTGCTCAGATCTGCGCAGCCACAAGAGGGCTTCTTCCTCTCCAAATCCCCACCTGAAAATGCTACCAATTCCCACTGAAACTGAAGGGTGTTACTCAGAAAATAACCTTACTAGGGCAGGCACTCGAAGTCCCCCGAAGCTAAGGGTGAAACCAGAAATAACCTTACCAGGGCAGGCACTCGAAGTTCCCCGAGGCTAAGGGTGAGATCTCCGGCAGGAGACACTCGGTTGCACTAGCCGGTCTTGCGGACCGACTAAACAGCGGCGTCCTAGCGAGACGGAAGTCTAGCTCTCAGCTATCCAATATAGAATAATGCATACCCAAATGAAGTGGAACCCCTCCTTTTATAATGCTAAACTCCCTCCAAAACCTTAGTTGCGTCCTTCACCTTGCGGTTACCCTTGGGTCAGCAGTTACCCTTGGGTCGGCGTGAGGCCTCCCCTCATATACGTGTGGACCCCCAAGGCCCCTCTTTAAGTTATAACGTTAATCAACTAGGAAAACACTTTATTTTATAAAGTGAGGTGACTAAAGTGAGGTGACCCCTCTTATTTCTCACTTTATTTATTATTTCTAACTAAGCGGCAAAATTAAACGAAGTAAGAAAATATTCCAATTAGCAAGGCTAATTGGAATAATACAAGTGTCCAAAAGAATTTAATTTTTTTCCTAAAGTGATTTTATAAAGTTATAAAGTCAAATCTAATTTAAAAGTGACTTTAAGTGATAAAGTTACTAAGTCTAATTTTAAAGTGACTTTAATAAAGTCAATGTGAAATTAGAAAGTGAAAAGTGACTTTGGAAATAAATGACTAAGTGGGTCTTTATTAAAGTATGGTGAATTAAAAAATAGAAAATGAGATTTAAATGAGCAATTAATCTCAGCCCTAGATCTAAAGCTATCTCGGCCATTGGATTTAGGGATTCCCCAAAAGTAACTTAGGGTTAGGTTAAAGGAGGAAAAGGTCATTCATTCCTTCATAGGCAGTTGAGATAAAAGAGGAAAAAAACAAAGGATATTTACGGCAGTGAGAGGAAAGAGGACAACAACAAGGAGATTCGGCAAACCCAATACCGAGAAGATAGAACACGGTTTTCAAGGCAAGAGGGCACGAAAATTGAGAGGAGAACATCATTTATTATTGCTACTTTGGCACGATTCCCAAGGAGAACACAGCCCTGTAGTTTGAGGGACTTTTTAAATTTCCGTACGGCGAGAAAATCGACACGAAATCGAGGTCGTACAATAGTTACCGACGACGAGTACAACACGAAAATTGACGGTTGTACAACGCGAGTTCCGTGCTCTGCTTGTTTCCGAAGAACCTTATAGCCATACAACACGTTTTTATATGTTGTACGCACAGCATTTAATCTTTGCATAGTTTTTGTAATTTCGATTTTGTGAGGGCACGGAAATCCGGATGGAGTTTTGCACGGTTTTCGAATGTTACATTTGAGGTTCTTTGTAATTTTTTATTGTGTATTTCTGTTTCCTTTGTAAGTGTTTAACGAGAAATAAAAGTGAACTTTCGAATTGGTTTTCCCCAAGAGTTGTAGGGGGTTTTCCGGGGTCAAGTTAACCAAAATTCGAGCGTGTCTATTTTACGTGTCGCTGATTTATTTTTCGAGTTTTATTTCTGCGTTTCAACCTTTGTGAAATTTCTAGAATTGGTGTTTTCAAAAATTATTTATTTTTCCGGCTTGTTGAATGCCATGGCTATGGGAATGGGCATTTTAACTTTATGGGAAAAATAAGGAGAAACTGTGAAAATCGGGGTTGGGTATTAAAATTTCTACATTTTTCCCAAGTCACTTTGAGATATCCTCCCACATGCTAGCTCCAAACCAATATGGAAGACACTTTTCCCACAGCTATTGGAAGACACTTATGGGCTATTTTCAAGGCATACCGGTACTATTTTTTAGGCAGATTAGTGCCATTTTAGATAGGATATAGAGAAAAGCTGTATACTTGAGGACACGTAGGGTGTGTTTGTGAGAGATATATCGTCCTATCTTCAGTATAGCAGCATTGCTTTTGAGACTAAACTGCTGTTCTCTTTTTTGGAAAATGTCAATGTTCTTTAATGTTTTTATGGTGTTATTCACTGAAATCACCTATTTTAAAAAAGTATTGTGGATATTTTTAGAAGAGCATAATTTGTGATTTTGGAGAGGGGTTGAATCAGTGACAGTGGTACTTTCACTTTGTTCAGTAATTTGGAACCCTTTGTGATACATTCCTCAATGGGCAATTTTGAGTGATAACGGGGACACTCGAAAGTTGCTAAAAGATATATTATATGTAACTTTTAGAAGAGTGTGTTTTCTGTTTGCATAAAATAAATCTTAAGAATAACCAGAAAAGTTTTTGTATTCATCACAAAATGTTATGACTTTTAAACCCACTGATTATTTGAAAGTTTTAATTTGCCAATCATATCAATTATTCAAATTTTTTTCTCATGGGTTTGTTTTCTTGACTGCAGACTATTTCATTTGACATATTTCCTTAGGAGCTTTGCTGATTCTATCCAACCACATGAAGAGATTATATCAAAGAGCATAGTAAATCTTCTCGTTACTTGCCCGGATTCAGTTTTGATTCGCAAGGTATAGTAACATACAAATTACTGCTTCTCTTTTAGAAGTGAAAATTTTTAATTTTGGATATACTGACGTGTTGCAGTCAAAATGTGCAGTCTTTTATGACCATTTGGGTTCATTCAGAGAATCGAGGAAAAAGTTAAATATTTTTGTCTTCACTCTTAACTAAACATGTTGACTGATGTACAGGAGTTACTTAGTAGCACAAGGCAAGTTCTTCAAACAGATTTCAGGCGAGTTTTTTTCCCTTTGATTGATACCTTATTGGAGGAGAGGTATTTTCATCTTCCTCTTTGACTGTTATATATAGCATACCGTCATAAACATTAGCACATACGTTTTGAAGAAATATTGATAACGATTCATGTTCTTGTAAATCTATGGATTCTTATTGCTGTTATAGGCTTGAAAGATGGGGGTAATGTTAATCTATGATAATATGATGGTTATATATCTTTATAATAGCTGAAGGGAAGACAAGCTGTACCTTATCTAAGATATATTGTATTTTAGTTTCAATTAGAATACACTGCTTAGTGTCAACAAACAAAATGCATTGAAAACATTTGAAGTGGCAAGTTGGTAGAAATTGGATTAGAGGAGGCGACCTTGCGGTGATTGATGTTTCTGTTGCTTGAGCTTATTAGGTGCATGGGTGAGGTACACATGATCTGGGGTTATTGATAATTTTGGCCCAAGATGATGATTTGAGGGATGGAGTTTGGTATGTTGCTTGTTTTCTTCGGTTATGCTCCTTGAGATTCACATGTAATTAAGAGCATTCTTTGGAGGTTCAAGATGCTATGATAGTGTGTTGTTAGATATAGTAAGACTTACATAGCTTATAGAAATAAGACTTCACATAAGAACCCAATTTTTATTTTGGAAAACCCGGTTCTTCACGGAAGAACTGGTTCTTCTAGGTTCTTCTTAGAAGCACCGTCTGAATCCCTTGTACCGGAGTCGGGACTTGGAGTTTGAGAACCGGGACGGGTTTAGGGAGCCCCACCCCTGTTCGCGAACCCGTTCAACATAGCTTTCAGTTCTTTGTGAAAGTGTTTACATCCTTCTTGGGGTTAATAATGTGATGTGGGGTGTATCATGTATGGATTCAGCCCTTGGGTGTTCTGCTTAGAGATAGTGGACTTGTCTTGATCTTTGATTACTACCTTGTTTTTATGCTTGTGTGGTTTTCTTCTTTAGAGCATGGGAAGTCTAGACAATTTGGTGGTAAGCTTCATGTAGAGCATACATGGAGGTTAGTGCTTGCTTTGGAGGATGACTTGCCATGGAAAAGGAATGTCAAGCATCTTAGAGATGGGTGTCATCCCTAGAATGACATGGGTACACTTGGTTGTTTGCATGAAGTCTTGTGCTTGAATTGAGGATGCTTATGTAGAAGGTGATCATGCAAGTGGGGTGGACTCAAAGGAGCATGAATTTGGAGGAGAGTTCGAGCATTTGAGGCTTGAAGAGGTGTTGAAATTTGGTAGCATTGGGTACTCTTAGTTGCACTTGGTGCTAAACTTGTGAGAGAGAAACACTCATAAGTGTCTGATTTAATGAGTGTATTGGCTTTGCACCCAAGTTGTGGGTATTCCTGAGGTTACACCCAAGGGAAAACATTTAATACTTATTTATATTGGTGAGATGGGTTTGACACATGGAGATTAGTCGGCTTAGAAAATGAAGTGTCGGCGAGGCATATAAAGGGTTGATTGAAGGCCATGGTGTGACGATCGAGGAGTCACACCCCTTCGCATGTGTGGAGAGCCTTGAGATGAGTATGAATAAACCAACGTGTGAGACAAGTGGAAGGAAAATTTCAACGAGATTTGGGAGTAGATTTTGGGGAGTTCAGTTTTGAGGATATTGTAAACTTGCAAAGGGATAGCAAGGTATTATTTGTGGAGTTGTGAAGTTGTCGAGGGCCTAAAGGGACAGAGGCATTCAAAGAAGGAAGTTGAGCCCTAGGGAGGGTCATTGTTGTTGGGGAAATAGTAAAGGAGATGAGCTTATGGAGGGTCCGTGGTGTTTTTTCGATAGTTTGTAGGTCGGGAGGAAGAAATTTATTGCCTTGGTTTAGGGTCGGACTGTGGTAGGAACAACCTAAAGGGAGGGTCAAGGGTTGTTGTTCGGAGGGTGGGAAATCGAGGTCATTGCAATAGGGAAGGTTAGGAGGATGGATTTTCTCTTATCTCTCATTTCTTAGGGAATACCATTCTTGAGGTTGCTTGGTTCCTAGATAGTGGGGCTTTGAAGCATATGATAGGAACACGAGAGGTATTTGGCTTGAAGCATATATTAGGAATATGTGAATATTTTGATCAAAGTCGGCATGTAGTGAGAGGAGTGAGGCTTGTACCATTCAAGGTGGAGTCAAGTCGATTTTTGGAGTCTAGGATGTGCTGCAGGTACCCTGCCCAGAATCCCAGCATACCATGATCTATAACATGATTGAGGAAAAGGGATTTGAAGGTGTATTAAGGATGGAAAGGTAATTATCAAACCTAGTGCATCACTCTAACCCAAGGGTGGTTCACAGATTTAGAGGGAAGTCAAAAGACCTTAGAAGAGTGTGTCTTTAGATTGAAGAAAGGTCTGTTCCATAGCGACAAGAAGGCATCATGAGTCGACACGAAATATATGGATAAAAAAACTATAGGTCTTCCATAATTGTACCATGTATTGGTACTTGATCTCAATGTGCTTCGACTTGTCATCATGGTCGTCTCTAGCACCTCATAAAGCAAATCCTACAGTAGCTTCCAAAGCATTATGCCTTAATATTCCTAGTAGGAAAAATACAAGAAACAACGAAGGCTATGAACTAACTACAAATTGCAATCTCAAAAAATGCAAGCACATGAATTAATTAAATACAAATTGCAATCTCAAAAAATGGGTACAATAGATGGTAATAGTAGAACACAGGTTTTGTACAAGGTAGCAAGGAAAAATTCAAAGTGATAATAATGAATCTCAGAGTCTGTGACTCCTTCCCAATTTCTATCTTTGACCCAATAAATTTAACTCTGTGCTAGATAGGAAATGGAAATCTTCCCTCGAAGTGCTCAAAAAGTTTTGAGAAATTAGGGGTGCCTTTCTAGCAAGGCCAAAAAAAATTAGAAAGGGATGGGCCCTAAACCAACTCTCCGAGAAAACCACAAAGTGGTGCAAATTGCCAACTAACTAGTAAAATGCATTGCACAGAGGAAATAAAATTGGTTATGGCCTAAATATGGATCATGCTAAGTGCATTATAGACTCTCTCCAAATACCAAAAACCAGAAAGTGTTTGCGGCGATTAGAGTGACAGAGAGCCCACCAAATAGTGTGAGTGGGTGTCTCGGCGGCTTCCTGCCCTTAGCTATGATAATGCTCCAAGCCCCCCAATTCCTCTCTTGTAATGCCACTAAAATTCCACACAAATCCCCTCAGGTATATACCTTCTCCTCTAGCCAATCTCCTCAGGAGAATAGTTTCTCTCTCTTCCCCTGTGCAAGCGTTCTCTAGTGAGATCTGCACAACGGCAAAAATGGTGAAATTCGGCCCACCAAATGACCAAGGCACACTTGCAAAACCTTCTAAAGTCAGTCTCAAGGTAGGAAATCTCTTTTTAATCATTCAGGATATCCCAACACCTCAGCTAAAGAAATTTGTGCTCTACAAGTTGCATTGTGCCGGAAGTGCGGAAGGCGGGTGGACACTAAATAAGATTTTGGCAATCTCTGGTCGGACTCCTAAATTTCCTCACTAGGAGACACTCAAAGTTCTCAGAAATGAGGATGGAATTCCACTTGGAACTCTTGTGCTAAACAACACTTCTCTTCTTGTGCTAAACAATTCCAAGAGAAGATGTAATGTGAAGTGTAATAGTCAAAAGATGATCCACAAAATGAGTCCATCCTCCTTTTATAATTTCCCCTGATGCCTCTAGACTCCTTTTTTCTTAATATTATTTTATTAGTGGGGTATTTTCCCACTCAATTCTTTATACTATTTCTCCAATAAAATAATGCTAGCGACCTTTCCTTGATAATATTTGCCCCTTTTAATTAATATTACTAAATGGAACAAAATTCCTTAGTGATTTCCATGCTCACAAAATTGGGGATGTTGTTTTTCTCCCAGCAAAATTGCTTGTCCTCAAGAAATGCTCGAACAAGCGTTCCCTCTCTTTGCTGATCCAAATTGCCATTGCGAGCAATACGGGGGTCCAAATGTGCCAGCGGAGTCACCTAAATTCATGCACCATCCTATTATAAATGAATCCCTCGATACCAAAGCCCAAGTGGTAATCTCAAAAAGATGCCACCATCTCAACAACGCGAGCCACTCTAATTACAAACGACTTCCCATCGTGCGCATACCATATCCTCCTCTCCTGGAACCCAATGGTGAGGGAAATCTTGATGAAATTTGAATACATCTGCCCAATCTTCTCCATGATGCCCAAGCCTACCCATCCAAAGCTAACCTTGACAACATGCATGAGAGAAATCTGCCTCGCCATGCGATGGAGGCCTCTATAAAACCCCATGTGTCAACCCAGGTAGGCCAAACAACTCTTTGCCACGACTTCGCTCATCACGAGACAAAGTGATCTATGAATCAAGCCCAGATCTTTGTATCCCATAGCCAGGACTTCCTATGACATAGATATGACAATTGTTGGAATCCATCCTTGCCTCGTCTCTAGTACCACCACGTACAGTAGTACCAGGCTCCATATATCATGAACTAATCCCGTGCATGCTAAGCTCCTGTGTCTACCCGCGCATAGAACTTATGGCTACACTAGAAACTACATGTGCCAAATAGCTACCCCAGATGATACAACCAATAGATGGGTATCCGATACTCGCAATCAACTTAGTGTATGTGGATTCATCTGCCCCGGCCAACCATCACCCTTTAAGTTTGCCATACACTTCCCTCGACAGTAACGATACAGTATGCGGAGCTCGAACACATGCGGGAAAATTGCCTCGGTCGTACACGGTATCCTCTACTCATGCCAGATGCTGACACTTTATGGCGAAGTGGCTTGTCTCCACCAAGCAGACTAACTCACAAGTAGGCTTAGTGATGAACGATATGCCACCCATGGGGTAGTCACCTCATGCCCCAACTGAGGATTGTCAACTCGCGTCTTTGACTGATGCCATCGTTGAGAAGTCCCTCCCTCGTCGTGGGTATAAATAAATATCTGGATCGACTCCTGTCCCCCGCTGCTAGTGCCCATGGTGTCCAAGGGACAACGGGCAATCTCGTTTGGCCATTACGTAAAAAAAGAGGCTGATGCTAGAAGGGGACATGCGTGTGACTTCCCCATGGATACCATCAAGTATCACTCATTTGCGTCCCTGTCGATCTTGGGTGAACTACACCGAAGGTATGCTGATGTCTCTATCCATAGAGTCTCCTAAAACCTCCACGAACACATTTGTGCAATACCATATACCCTTTGCATACGAGCGGGCATCTGCACACTCTGTGTCTGCTTGTACATCGTGGCCTACCCTTGTACTGCTTGTTGGATAACCGTGCTACGTTGTCCCTCTTGTATTAGCACGTGTCCTGTTGTCGGTAATCGCTGTACTGACCTCCTGTTGTTGTCCTTGATGTGAGTCACTCCTACTAAAGTGTAAATCGGCATGCTACAACACACCACCATGCATCTCATGCTCCTCTTGTGAGTCAGGTTGCTCCTCGCGGCACCTTCTGCACATTGGATGCTATGTCCCTGAAATGGGACCTACGACATAGCATTGTGCGGTCTTGTGTACCATAACCTATTGTTGCATCACACATGGCATATAAGTGTCTGCATGCCAAATTATCTGCCACTCTTGCTAGTGAGCCTCCATGATGTGGGCTATATTCTGTTATTCAATCCTCGGTGAGCTCCTCGCCCAATACCTCAATGGGTGAACATCATCTCCATACAATGCCGGTCAGGTAAACTTTACCCATGCCACCTCTTCCAACCAGCTCATGATAACTTATCATCCTACGACCCCATGCACAACCAACATGCCAAAACAACCCGCAGAGTCTGCTCACAAATCGCTTGGCCACTAGTATAGACTAGAACTCCCCTAAGGAATACATGTGCTCGGTCACTTATTAGATAGGAAGCCCCACTTGGATCCCAATTCCAACCTGTTGTCTATTCCTCCAGTACCCTACGGTGTTTGAAGACTCCCATTGACTTTACTCCAAAATACAATCATCTCCATGAGTCCGGCCACTCCATCGGGTATCAACCCAGAATCTCTTGCCATCCAACCCCGAGACGAGGATCGAATGCCTGAATGCATACATAGAACAAGCCCTCCATCCTCACGCAACTCATGTCGCCACATCTCACCATCTTGATCAACACATAAAATTTGTTGGGTAATTTGTCATCTCTCTCTCTCCATTGTGCAAAGGTAGCCTAACAATGTTGCGAGCCCCATCTATATGAGCCCAAAGAGAGCTACTCTGGAGTACGCAACTACGGTGATGAGTACGGCTGCATCTATTTGCTCTAAATCTGTGCGTGGCTCAAAAGATGTTTGCTTGTCCTCCTCCCATCCTTTGAGCTCCGCCGCGAACTCACCTTGTTCCTCCCATAGACAACCCGACATACAAAGACATACTCACCCAGTGTTGTAGGTGGTTGTCATCTGGCCTTTGTCATAGAAATGGTTGTTGTTGTACCTATCGGCTCCTCATCAATGGTGAAGATGTGTCTCGGCACCTCATCAACCTATGGTGTGTTGCTATCACCTGAAAACTCAGTCACAACGTTGGGTACCTCATCAATTGTTGACATCTCATCAACGGGTGTATGCTCAACTAACTCCTTGCCAACCATAGCCCAACTAGCCTACTTTCCATTTTTGCCTTGATCCTCCTCATAATGCGCATAATTCCATTGAATTCCCCTTTGATTTGTGCATATCACTTAGTTCATGGAACTCCCCGGAAAGAGAGGACGCTTGAATGCCATGTCCACAATGATTGGTATGCCCTCCGTTCTTCAATAACTCCACATCGATTGCAATCATGTTGCCATCTTGATGCAATATCCATAGTGCAGGCATAGTGGATTTGTTGTATGGTAGAAAATGGTCCTCATTCCCAATTAATGGCGTGAATCAAACTGCTCCCCACATCAATCATCATTTGTTGCATCCTAATCACTTCATTCCGAGTTTACTACCATGTTGATTGATTTTTTAATCTTTCTTTGGATCCCATGATTTCTTAGCCTTTTTTTTTTTATTTAGGGCTTGTCATCACTTGGCTTAAGGCCCATGACTTAGCCAAGTTCATTGGCCTCTAGTACAAATTTGTATTACTCATGTTATCTGAGAAATCACGAGAGGCTATGAACTAACTTATAAATTGCAATCTCAAAAACATGCAAAAACATGAATTAAACCCCATAAATATGAACAAGCTACAGGCAATTTTATTAATATGAACGAAAGAGAGTACAATAGATGGTAATAGTAGAACTGTGCTTGCTACAAGGAAGCAAGGCATAGTTGAGTGATAATAATGAAGACCAAGTGTTGTAGAAGCTCCTCCCCAATTTTTAGATGGACCCAACAAATTTTTGTTACTAGTAGATAGGAAATGGAAAAATACGCCCTCAAAAGTGCTCAAAATTTTTTGAGAAATTAGCGATGCACTTTCTCAACAAAGCCAAAAAAAACTTAGAAAGGGATTGGCCCCAAACCAACTCTCCGGAAACCCACAAATGGTGCAAATTTCCAACTAACTAGTAAAACTTATTGCTGAAAGGAAGTGGATTTCGGCATGAATATTGCCGGATCACGCTGAAAATTCAACCCACAGAATCCTCTCCAAATACCCACAAAATTCCAAAAAGGAGTTAGAAGTGGTCGAGTGATGAGAGAGCACACCAAATAGTGTGAGTGGTCTACGGGCGGCTACACACACGGCGAAGAAATAATGTGTTGGAAATATTGTCATTGATGGCAAAGGAGAGCGGCGAAGGCAAAGGAAGCACGGTGAAAGCAATAGAGGCGGCAAGAAGAATGTCAAAAAGTAATAGTCATAGAAGCACGGTGAAGAACCGTTATCAAAGGTAGAGACAAAGGCGAGAGGAGAGGCTAAGTGACGAAGCGAGCGAGAAGCGAGAGACGAGAGCGAGAGAGCGTTTATAAAATTCGGGTATCGCACACTCAACGGCGTTATACATATAATATAAAACAAATATTATTAGCGGGGAATCGCGCAAGCCGTTGGCAATGTATACATATTTATACGTATATATATCTGTGAAGCGCATCACATAAACAACGAGTTCAAGGCTTTTTATATATAAGTTTCATGTTACGAATCTGAATTTAAAGAATCAAAGGTCAACATATTCATGAAGTATGGAGCGCATAATACAAGTCTTATAAGGCGGGATCCACAATATTACGGCCATTCGGTCGCAATATCGCAACATCGCAACATTGCGCCATCGCACCATCGCAACACTTTGCAACATCGCGCCATCGCACCATCGCAACATTGCAACATTGCGCCATCGCAATATCGCAGCTATCGCAATATCGCAATATCGCGGTTGGTTGGGCACACGGCAACTTCTCCTTTATAGAAATTTGCGATTGCGATCAGTGCATTTGAAAACGTGTCGAGTGGGCGAGTTTTTATATGTTTTAAAACGGGGTTTCTTGTATGTGCGAGAGGATGTTAAGGTGTATAAAAGGGCGAGTATATGATTAAATCATCTTATAATCAAGCCAAGAGACATGGTTAGGTTATATATATATATTAAAACGTGCTGTCACATATATATATATATATATATATATATATATATATAACGATGTAGCAATAAAGCACGTGTGGTACGTAGATCCACGGGCCTCGGCTAAGGGAGGCGATTATCAATAAAATACAATTGTAATATATGTATGTTCCGACTGCGGAACTTGCCACATCAGCAAGACACTTGTGACATGAAAAGAATTTGGAATTGCACGATTTAAAAGTCGGTAATTACATTTTATTTATTTAAAAAGGCACGATTACACGTATGCGGCGGTTACACCCCCACAAAGGATAGAAAAGCGAGACGAACGAAAGGAGATAAAACCTGATCATAGAAAAGACAAAGACAACCAAAGAAAAGACAAATGCATAGCGATTCAAAAGACTAAATGAGTTGAAATTTGGAGTTCACATTGTAATTCGAATGTAAATGTTTTAATTGTTTTTATTGTTTGTGATGCATTGGCAAGTCTCCGAAGAAAGCAAATATCCCATAATATTGAAATAAGCACCTACGGTTACATTTTTGAGTGAGCTAAAAAAAGAGATGAGAGCGAAAGCCAAAAGAAGACATGAATGCATTTCGGAATTCAGTGGAATACAACTTCGGCCATGAAAAATTTTGTTTTGTATAAAACGAGGGTAATATCCAAGGGAGAGTGTTGACGAAAGAAATTGAAGAAGAGTATGCGAGCGAGAATTAAAGAGAGTTTAGAAGGCAAGCAAGAGCTGCGAAAGAATGTGAATAAGGAGGAGAAATTTGAGCAAAGAAGAAGAAGGAGGCTGAGCAAAGATGATGCGGAGTCACAGTATAAGAGTTGATGAATAGCAAGAAGAAGGTACGAACGAGTTGATATCCAAGGTAAATCGGCAAGTGTTTTCTTTTGAAAAGTAAGGAAGTTGGAGCTTCCCTATCAAGTTGCGGCTTGATAGGCGTCGATTATAGTATTGAGGTTGGAGCCTCATGTATGTTGGTGCACAACGAGAAAATTGAAGGGAGTTGGTGAGTTTTGAGTTTGCAAATAAGGCTGTTCACATATTAAGCGCAAATAATTTTGGTGAAATTGGAAAAGGCTTTTGTATGTATTAAAGCTGATTCACCCCCCTCTCGGTTGAAACAGATTCAACAATTGGTATCGGAGGCTGAGGTTCCTTTGTATCGATCTAACAGGCGAAAGGAGATCTAGGTTTCAAGATGGCTAGGTAAAGAAGGATGCTTAACCAATAAATCCCCTTTCTTCACTGGTGAAAATTATGCTTTCTAGAAAATCAGAATGAGGACATACATAATGTCTCTAGGAATAGAAGTCTGGGCTGCTGTGGAATTAGGATATGCCCCGAAGGCAACTGACACAGAAAAGGACTCAAAACAAGATTTTGTGGCTAATGAAAAAGCCATGAATGCCATCCTGAATGGATTATGTGAAGCAGAGTTTATTAAAGTAATGCACAAAGACACTGCCAAAAAAATATGGGATACTCTTGAAAACATACATGAGGGAGACCAGAAAGTAAAGACTGCCAAACTTCAAGTCTATAGAGCCCAGTTTGAAAACTTAAAAATGAATGATGATGAAGACATTGCCAGTTTCTTCCTAAAAGCTGCATAAATTATTAACAATATGAAAGCTCTTGGAGAAAAAATGCCAGAAAGTATAATTGTACAAAAGATTCTAAGATCTCTTCCATCCAGATTTAATCCAAAGGTGTCTGCAATAGAAGAAACAGCTGATTGGGAGACCTTGACCATGAACCAGCTACTTGGAAATCTAACAGCCTATGAAATGAGGCTCCCACAGAAAAATCCAAGTACAAGGGAAGCAGCCTTTAAAACAGAAAAGAAGAAAGAAGAAGAGGGAGACATATGCTCTTGCTCAGATGAAGAAGAGGCAAAGTTTGTCAAGAAATTAGATAGAGGCTCAGGTAAATACAAAGGTAAAATCCCCTTCAAATGCTTTAACTGTGGAAGAGTGGGACACTATGCTGCTAAGTGTCCTCACAAGAAAGTAAGAAATCAAGCTCAAGAATCAGAGAAAGACACATCAAAGAACTGGCAGAAAGGAAAGAAATTCAGCAGAAAATCCTTCTATGCTCAGCAAGACAGCAGTGCATCTGAAGACTCAAATGAATCCCCAGGAGAAGAGGGAACCTCTGAATTTTTACTGATGGCCATAGAAGATCTTGAAGGACTCTTGCTAGAAGAAGAAGAAGAAGGGGAAGTCAACCTTGAGGGGGAGCTAAGAAGTGCTCTGGAGGAGATTGACAGACTCAAAATAAAATGCAGAAACCAAAAAGAGATTCTCCTAAAATGTGTGAAAGAAGAACAAAATTCATAAGTCCTCATGTAGCTGAAGGTAAAGCTTGAAGAAGCCAAGAAGATAGAAGATATGTTACTTCAGCAAATCAAGGATAAAACTCAAGAACAAGAGAAACTGGAAGAAGAAATCGTATGTCTGAGGAAGCAATTAGAAAGTGCTCAACAGAAAGTGTCTATATACCCTTCTCAAATGACAAGCTCTGGTAAGTTGAATAAAATATTGGATGCTCAAAGATCTCCTCTAATAAAAACCGGGATAGGCTATGAAGGAGAATCAAGTAAAGGCAAAGAAAAGGAACACAAAAATATAATTTTTGTGAAAGCAAAGAAGGCTGATGAAGCAGCTCAAATAATTCCTACAAAAGAAGAAATCTGCAATAAGGAAGACAGAGATCAGAAGAAACCTCTAGGAGCAAAGAATGTAATAAATACTAAGACCCCTGAATATGTAAAATTTGGAAACCATCAAAGGAGATTCTTCCCTCTAATGAAGAATGCCACATGTTATGTCTGCCACAAGCTGGGACACATTGCTGCATATTGTCATACAAGGAGGAGTAATTCAAACCCGCACAAGATTCAAACAATGAAGAGACTGCCTCAAACAAGCAACTGGAGAAGACAACCTCACATCAGGTATGCAAACATTTTCTATGGTTACTGTTTTTATTGTAAAGAATTTGGCCATAAAATCATTGAATGTAGAAAGTATGGACAAAGATTAATTTTCAACACTTCAAGGAGGTTTATGAATCAAAGAAATTCTGTTCATACTCACAATTCTGCAAAAACTATGATCAAATGCTTTATATGCAATCAAGTTGGACATATGCCTTTCAAATGTCCTTTGAAAGAGAGTGATTCATCATCTCACAAAAGATATAAAACAAAAGGATGCCTCCAATGGAAAAAGAAGGAGAATAAGTGTGACCTAGCTCTAACTGCTCAAGACCTGAAAAGCCAGTGGTATTTGGACAGTGGCTGCTCTAAACACATGACTGGAGACAAAAGCAAGTTTATAACTCTTGATGAAAGGAAATTTGGCAATGTTACTTTTGGAAATGATAAATCAGGAAAGATCAAGGGAAAAGGCTCAGTCAGCATAGACAATGGCAGAGGAAAGGCCCAAGATGTACTATTTGTGGATGGACTGAAAGAAAATTTACTGAGTGTGAGTCAGATGTGTGACAAAGGGTGTGAAGTTCTTTTTAGAACACAATATTGTGTATTCAGGTCAAGCACAACTAGAAAGACTCTGCTCAAAGGTATTCGAACAGAGAGTAATGTGTACATAGTGAAAGAGGAAGATGAAGCCTGCCACCTTAGCAAACTTGAGGAGTCATGGTTATGGTATAGGAGATTGGGACATCTCAGCTTTGACCATATCATCAGACTGATCAAGAAGAAAGCAGTCAGAGATATGCCAGAAATAAAAAGGCCTTCAAATACCATATGCAAATCTTGTCAATTTGGGAAACAGACTCGCACATCCTTTAAATCTAAAGATGAGCTATCAACAAGAAGACCACTCCAACTTGTGCACATGGACCTGTGTGGACCTGCTAGAACTAAGACACCAAGTGGAGAATCCTATTTCATGCTGATAATAGATGATTTCTCCAGAATGACATGGGTTTCTTTTCTCAAGAACAAATCAGAAGCACTAGAAAAGTTTAAGACATTCAAAGCATTAGCAGAAAATCAAACTGGATGCAAGCTAAAATGTATCAGATCAGATAGAGGAGGAGAATTCACTGATTATGACTTTGCAGACCTATGCAATGAACATGGCATAAAACAACAATTTACTATTGCAGGAACACCTCAGCAGAATGGAGTAGCAGAGAGACAAAACAAATCTGTTCAACAAATTTCCAGAGCCATGATGCAAGAGAATAATATTGCTCAAACCTTTTGGGCAGAAGTTGTACACACAGCAGTACATATTCTAAACAAAGCTCATTTAAGACCTAACAGTGATAAGACACCTTATGAGCTATGGCATGGTAAACCTGCATCAATCAAGCACTTTAGAGTCTTTGGTAGCAAGTGCTACATAAAGAATAATGATGAAAATCTGGGGAAGTTTGATGCAAGAGCAGATGAAGGGATATTTCTAGGATATGCATCCAAAAGTAAAGGATACAGATGCTACAACAAGACTCTTCGGAAAATTGTAGAAAGTATTGATGTAAGATTTGATGAAGAACTTCCAAACAAGACAAGAGATATAGATTGCAGCAGCCATCTTGAAAACCATGAAGAAGAGGACCAAGATGATGAAGAAACAAGAAAAACATCAAAAAATGCTGAACTGAACTCAAAACCCCCTCAAGATACACTCAGAAGAATCATCCTGAAGATTAGATCATAGGAGACAAAAAAGCAGGGGTCCAGACAAGAAGGTAGGTAATAGAACAAACTGAAGAGGTATACATAGCGATGTTGTCACAAATAGAGCCAAAGAAATTTGAAGAAGCCAGCAAGGACAAGTCTTGGGTGAATGCAATGAATGAAGAATTGGATCAAATTGAGAAAAACAATACCTGGGAACTAGTTCCTAGACCCACTAAGAAAAATGTCATAGGATCAAAATGGGTATTCAAAAATAAAATGAATGATGAAGGACAGGTAATCAGAATAAAGCCAGACTGGTCTGCAAAGGATATTCACAAATCGAAGGACTTGATTACGATGAAACATTTGCCCCTGTAGCCAGAATGGAAGCTATTAGAATGTTCCTGGCATTTGCATGCTACCAAAACTTCAAAGTATATCAAATGGATGTTAAATCTGCATTTCTGAACGGAGACCTAGAAGAAGAAGTCTACATGGAACAACCAGAAGGTTTCTCTTTAACAGACAAAGAAGACTATGTGTGCAGACTAAAAAAGGCTCTATATGGACTGAAACAGGCTCCCCGTGCTTGGTACTCAAGACTGGAAAAATATTTGCAAAAACAAGGCTTTAAGAGAGGTGGAGTAGACAGCAATCTATACATAAAATCCCATGAAAATGAACTCCTGATTGTGGTAGTGTATGTTGATGACATTATGTTTGGAAGCAACAGAGAAGAGCTAGCAAAAGGGTTTGCTGATGAGATGAAAACAGAGTTTGAAATGTCCATGATTGGAGAGCTCAGTTTCTACTTGGGACTGCAAATTCAGCAAAATAACACAGGTACTTTCATCTCACAGGAAAAATACTTAAAGGAAATGCTGAAAAAGTTCAAAATGGAGGATTGCAAGCCTATGTCAACTCCCATGACCACAGGATGCAAGCTATGTGCTGATGATGGATCTGCTGATATAGATCAAAAACTCTACAGATCCATGATAGGAAGTCTATTGTATCTGACTGCATCAAGACCAGACATCATGCTAGCAGTAGGTCTAGTGGCTAGATATCAAGCAGCACCTAAACAAAACCATCTTCTGGCGGTAAAAAGGATTTTCAGATATCTACAAGGAACAACACAGTATGGGCTTTGGTATCCTAAAGGAAAAAGCTTCACTTTGACAGCATACACAGATGCTGATTGGGCCAGCTGTGTGGATGATAGGAAAAGTACAAGTGGAGGTGCTTTCTATCTAGGAGAAATTCTGGTGGCATGGTTAAGCAAGAAACAAACATCCATCTCTCTGTCTACAGCTGAAGCAGAATATATAGCAGCAGCAGCATGTTGTACACAAGTCATGTGGATGAAGCAAACTCTTTAAGACATGAAGGTAAGCATTGATGAACCTATTTCAATCAAATGTGATAATACAAGTGCTATAAGTATATCTAAAAATCCTGTGCTTCACTCAAAAACCAAACATATTCCAATCAAGTATCATTTTCTCCGAGAACAAGTAGCTCAAAAGATAGTCAAACTGGAGTATGTACCAACAAAAGAACAAACAACAGATATATTTACCAAACCACTTGCTAAAGAGCCATTTGAATATTTGAGAGACAGATTAGGGGTAGTATCTGTAGATGCTACTCTCTGATATGAAGAGAAAGCACAATTTCAGGGGGAGAATAGAAACGAAAATATCATTCTCAGGGGGAGATCAGCCAGCAAGGGAAGCATGAAAACAAGTCCTCGGGATCAAAGGGATTATGGCAATAATACATTCAGCATAAAAGAATCAACAAAAAGGCAAAAGGGTCTGTCGTGCAATAGAAGAATAGTGAACCCGACGTGTATCTAATCCAAAGTTTGGAGCAGCAGAGTACAAAGTCAGGAAATTTCACGAAATGCATGAAATATTGAAAAAGGAATAAAACCGCAGCATCAGAGAATAGAAGCTTCAAAAAACATTCGAACTCCTTGCCATTGATGTCAAAGGGGTAGGAAGAGAAAGCAACAGTAAGAAGAGGAAGCAACAGGAGAAAGGATCCTATCAGGAAAACAGAGGAAGTGTATTGCCATCAATGCCAAAGGGGGAGACTGTTGGAAATATTGTCATTGATGGCAAAGGAGGCAGCAAAGACAGAGACAGGCAAAGAGAGCAGCATAGCAGCAAGATGTAGAGAGGGTCAAGCAGCAGAGACAGGGTCATTTAAAGAAGAGGCAGCAAAAGGAGAATGAAGGAGTCAAGGAGCAGATGGAACAAAGAAAGAAAAGGAGACAGGCGGAAGAGAATGTCGAAATGTAACAGTCAAACAGTAGAACGGAAGCAACGGCACAGACAGAGAAAGAAGCACAGCTAAGGCAGAGGCAAAGTCGTGAACATAGAGGCAGAACCGTTATCACAGCAGTAGAGGCAGAGGTCCTGCAGTAGAAGCAGCTAAGGCAGACGCAGAGGCAGTGCCTATAGAGGCAGAGCGTTACATATAACATAAACACAAATTCCGGGAATCTCTACCCATGCTGGAGTATATATGCAATGCATTACATATATGTACAGCGCATCATATAAACAAAGGTCATATATATAAGCGGAGCGCTTTATAAACAAATAACCAAAGTACCATAAGGTGGGACCCTTCCTAATCGCATCGGAGCATCGCAGTATGGGCATATCGCAATATCGCAATATCGCAACCATCGCACCATCGCACCATCGCAACATCGCGCCATCGCACCATCGCACCATCGCAACATCGCGCCATCGCACCATCGCAACATCGCGCCATCGCACCATCGCAACATCGCAACATCGCGCCATCGCACCATCGCAACATCACAACATCGCGCCATCGTTCCATCGCAACATCGCAACATCACAACATCGCACCATCGCAACATCACGAAATTGCAATATCGCACCATCGCAACATCGCACATCGCAAATTTTACATTGCGCATTTTTTTTTGTTTGATCCACCGATCGCCGTTGCGACGTGTTGTCCACCGTCGGATGTGGGGCCCGATCCTTTCATATATTAGAGGATGTGATCCGATTTATTGGATTGTAATATAAGACCAAAGGCTTAAGGTGGAGGGCAATTGTTAACGTAAAGTTGTTGCGATCATATTAAAAAGTGTCGCGTGGTCCGTGGGTTATATATATATGCCTCGGCTTAATGGGAGGGCGATTATTAATATAAAACCATTGTGATGAACGTATGTTCCGCTTGCGGTACTCGCCACATCAACAAGACACTCGTGGCATGAAAAGGGTTGGAATTGCCCTGATTTAAAAGTCAGCAATTACATTTTATTTATTTAAAAGGCTCAGTTACACGTATGCAGCAATTACACCCCCACAGAGGACGGAAAAGAAAATAGAGCTGAAAGGAGATAAAACACAGTCACAGAAAAGACAAAGACAGCCAGAGAAAAAACAAATGCGTAGCGATTCAAAAGACTAAATGAGTTGAGCTGGAGTTCACATTGTAATTCGAATGTAAATATTTTAATTTTTTTTATTGTTTGTGATGCAAAGGCAAGTATCCTAAGGAAAAGACAAAATCCCACTGTAGCTTGGAAATTTGTACATATTGTAGTAATTCTAAAAAGGAGTTGGAAAAAGGAATAAGAAGATAGAAGCCAAAGAGTCATGACTGTTCACTTCGGATTCCTTGTGAAATACAAACAGTCATGTGAGAATTTCTATATATAATATCAATTTTGATAAGCTCAAGGAGAGTAAGAGAGAGAGAGAGGGAGAAAAAATAGAGAATGCATAATATAGAAGAATAAAGTAGAAAAGATTAAGAGAAGAAGAGCAGATACAGAACAGAGCTGATATCTGAGGTAAATCAGCAAACATTCAGTTTGATAAATTGAGGAAGTTGGAGCTTCCCTATCAAGTTGCAGCTTGATAGATGTTAGTTGTAGCTGACTGAGGTTGGAGCCTCCTGTAGGTTGGTGCCTGGAGAAAATTGAAGGGAGTTGGTGCTTCCTTTCAAGTTGTAGCTTGCAGAATTGAGGTAGGAGCCTCCAGTAGGTTGGTGCCTACAGAAAAATAGTGGTGAGAGGGAGTTGGAGCTTGCCTTTGCATCACAACAATAATAAGATGTGGTTTTCTCCCTTTATGGGTTTCCACTTACATCTGTTGTCTCTATGTGTGTTTCTTATGTGTTGATGTGATTCTTTCAATCTGCTTAATTGTTTGCTGCTCTCAACATAAGTATGGTGTCACATTAATTTAATACTGGCTGTAACATTTTAAGACTGTTCACATATTAAACTGTAAATAAGTTTGGTGAAAAATTAGAATTGTTAAATATGTATTAAACTGATTCACCCCCCCCTCTCAGTTTAATTAAAGGTCCAACAAAAGTATGGGTGTGAAAGGGACCAGCCAGGTCTCTGGCTACGAATATTGATTATAATGACGGATAGTGACCGTCACCATTTCATATGAACAACAATATTGAGGACTGTCTACCATTTCAAACTTGTAATGGGTGATGAAATGGTCACTCGTTTCACCAAAAACTAAACGTCACCAAAGGTGGCATCGCCAAAAGTTGTTGGAAATATTGTCATTGATGGCAAAGGAGGCAGAAAGATAAAGACAGAAAAAGAGAGCAAAGATAGAAGCAAGATGTAGAGAGGGTCGAGCAGCAGAGACAGGGTCATTTAAAGAAGAGTCAGCAAAAGGAGAATGAAGGAGTCAAGGAGCAGATGGAACAAAGAAAGCAAAGGAGACAGGCGGAAGAGAATGTCGAAATGTAACAGTCAAACAGTAGAATGGAAGCAACGGCACAAACAGAGAAAGAAGCACAGCTAAGGCAGAGGCAGAGTCATGAACATAGAGGTAGAACTGTTATCACAGCAGTAGAGGCAGAGGTCCAGCAGCAGAAGTAGCTAAGGCAGAGGCAGAGGCAGCACATATAGAGGCAGAGCGTTACATATAACATAAACACAAATTCCGGGAATCGCTACCCATGCTGGAGTATATATGCAACGCATTACATATATGTGCAGCGCATCATATAAGAAAAGGTCATATATATAAGTGGAGCGCTCTATAAACAAATAACCAAAGTACCATAAGGTGGGACCTTTCCTAATCGCATCGGAGCATCGCAGTATGGGCATATCGCAATATCGCAACATCGCAACATCGCGCCATCGCACCATCACAACATCACGCCATCGCACCATCGCAACATCGCAACATCACACCATCGCACCATCGCAACATCACAACATCGCGCCAACGCAACATTGCAACATCGTGCCATCGCACCATCGCACCATGACAACATCGCGAAATCGCAATATCACACCATGGCAACATCGCACATCGCAAATTTTACATTGCGCATTTTTTTTGTTTGATCCACTGATCGCCGTTGCGACGTGTTGTCCACCGTCAGATGTGGGGCCCGATCCTTTCATAAATTAGAGGATGTGATCCAATTTATTGGATTGTAATATAAGACCAAAGGCTTAAGGTGGAGGGAAATTGTTAACGTAAAGTTTTTGCGATCATATTAAAAAGTTCCACGTGGTCCGTGGGTTATATATATATGCCTCGGCTTAATGGGAGGGAGATTATTAATATAAAACCATTGTGATGAACGTATGTTCCGCTTGCGGTACTCGCCACATCAACAAGACACTCGCGGCATGAAAAGGGTTGGAATTGCCCTGATTTAAAAGTCAGCAATTACATTTTATTTATTTAAAAGGCTTAGTTAGACGTATGCAGCAATTACACCCCCACAGAGGACAGAAAAGAAAACAGAGCTGAAAGGAGATAAAACACAGTCACAGAAAATACAAAGACAGCCAGAGAAAAAACAAATGCATAGCGATTCAAAAGACTAAAGGAGTTGAGCTGGAGTTCACATTGTAATTCGAATGAAAATATTTTAATTGTTTTTATTGTTTGTGATGCAAAGGCAAGTATCCTAAGGAAAAGACTAAATCCCACTGTAGCTTGGAAATTTGTACATATTGTGAAAATTCTAAAAAGGAGTTGGAAAAGGAATAAGAAGACAATAAAGAGTCATGAATATTCACTTGATTCCTCAGAAACACAACAACATGTGAGAATTTACATATATAATCAATTTTATGCTCAAGTGGAGCAAGAGAGAGAGAGAGGGAGAAAATAGAGAAGGCGGAATATAGAAGTGTGAGGCAGAGAAGATTAATAGAAGAAGAGCATAAAGAGAAGCTATAGAACAGAGCTGATATCTGAGGTAAATCAGCAAACATTCAGTTTGATAAATTGAGGAATTTGGAGCTTCCCTATCAAGTTGCAGCTTGATAGCTGTCAGTTGTAGCTGACTGAGGTTGGAGCCTCCTGTAGGTTGGTGCCTGCAGAAAACAGTGGTGAGAGGGAGTTGGAGCTTGCCTTTGCATCACAACAATAATAAGATGTGGTTTTCTCCCTTTTTGGGTTTCCACTTACATCTGTTGTCTCTATGTATGTTTCTTATGTGTTGATGTGATTCTTTCAATCTGCTTAATTGTTTGCTGCTCTCAACATAAGTATGGTGTCACATTAATTTAATACTGGCTGTAACATTTTAAGATTGTTCACATATTAAGTTGTAAATAAGTTTGGTGAAAATTTAGAATTGTTAAATATGTATTAAACTGATTCACCCCCCCCCCCCTCTCAGTTTAATTAAAGGTCCAACA
>JAXQQM020088991.1:0-34413 GCA_034641835.2 Pinus albicaulis | reverse complement strand
AGCCACCATACCAAACGGATAAGGAGCTGTCCTAAGGTCCTGACTGGGTGGTTTTCCCCAATGTTTGAAGCAAAGATTTTCTAAGCTTCAACAAAACCCTATAAATCTAAATTGAAAAGTCCTAATTCTGAATCACAGAAAGAAGAAGAAGAAAGGGAAGAAACAAAAATAAAGTGAGGTTTGTATTTTTTTAAAGTTTTTTTTTTTTCGAAACTGAACGTTCGTGGTGTGTCATAATGAAATAGCGCACCGGCTGCATATTTTTCTAATTTTTTATGACAGTACTTTTGTGGTGCACTGTAATAACAGAGCGCCTTGGTGCACTCTTTCAGACAACGCGCACTGATATTTTTTTATTTTTTTTATTTACACAAGGGCCGACATGGATTGGGATTCAACTATGTAGGTAAACCTGTTCGTTGGATGTATTAGGTTTATATTTAGCAATATAAACCCTATAAATATAAATTGAAAAGCCCTAATTCTAAAATCACATCAAGTGGGAGAAGACAAGGCAGAAACAAAAATAATGTAGGGTATGTTAGTAAAATGTTTTTTTTTTCCAAAACAGCACGTTGTGCGGTGTGCCATAATGTAATAGTGCACCGGTGCCATATGTTACATATGGTGCACTGATAAAAACATAATTTGTTTTTTTAATTTTTTATCACTGTACTTGTGCAGTGTGCTGGTATAACCAAGCGCACCGGTGCACAACTTTACGCAGGGCACATCAGCAAAAAAAAATCTGTATTTTTTTTAAGATTTATGCAAGGGCCAACATGGATTGGGATCCGACTATGCAAATCATCCCATGGGTTGGATTTCTTATGAGTATAGAAACCCTATAAATCTAAATTTAAAGAAAGAGGGAGAAAAAATGGCAAAACCAAAATGAATCTAGGGTTTTGTTTCTAAAAATTGATTTCTTTTTTTATTTTTGTTTCTGAAAACTGCAAAAAAAGTAAAAAACTACAGAAAAAAAAAAGTTAAAAAAACAATAAGATTTGATTTTGTATTTTACTTCATAAAAAACTAGAGAAAAAATAAAATAAAACAATAGACTTTGATTTCTTATTTCACTGCATTAAAAAAAAAATGCAGAAAAAAGTACAAAAAAACAATAAAATTTACTCACGTCGTTTAAAATTCTATGGTACAGGGTTTGAATTACTAGAGTTTTGGAATTCAGATTGTCTGCATACTTCTGTTCAAACGCATTTCCCTACTCCACAGTGCTCTCGTGCTCTCTTTGCTCCAGGTATGTATCCTGCAAATCTCTGGCTAAATTTTTTTGCAAAGATAGTGAAATAATGAAAAGTGTTTAGTATTTAAATAAATGTTTTATGAAAATAGATTTTCAAAAATATTTTCCCGCCCAATTTTCAACTTACCACTTTTTTTTCACTTAAAGAAAATAGGGTTGTGATTTTTTTTTTATTACGGTTATTCGTTTACCGGTGCATCGTTTAATTGAACAGCACCAGTGCTACTTGTTACAAGAGTGCATCAGTGCGCAAAATAAAGAACTGACCGGTGCACTTATCTGAACAGTACCCACTGAATCACATTTAGGTTTGTTCACCAAATTTTATGGTTGTTTTGCTCAAATGTAGGGCGAAAATATCATATATTATATGAAATGGACAATTCTACAAAATCTAGCTCATCCCATAATATTTCTCAAAGTCCATCACAGAGTTCTCCCTATCCATGTTGAGACGTAATATTTACTTCAGATTTATTTTATTTTTTCACTATCTAATTGAATTTATGTATGTTTTTTATCCATGTAGTCAATCATGCACAACTTAATTAAATTTATAATGTATACAAATTTGCAGGTTCATGCAGATTCATCATCGAGTTTAGATGCACAAAATTATATTCGAAGTACTACTCCAAAACATCAAAATTTCTTATCAGGAGCTGTATAGTGCAAGACGCATTTGGTAGATGAAAATGGACAGCCGCTTCACTCTGCCAATTGTAACAATATTGCATCTTCTAGCCACAATCTCGGGACAATGATGGTAATTATAATTATAATTGTTTGGTATATATATTGATTAATATGTAATTATTTCAACGTCAAACCAATTTATAATCATGAAATATTATCAACGTGGTTACAAATTGGTATCATAATATTTTTTACTAATCATGTTGAATTTTTTTTTTTTAATTATTAGGATTCTAGTGATGATGAACGACCTACCTACCATCTTTCGTTGCAACCCACGACAATTTCAAATCGAGAGAAGATTGAATTAAGAGAAAAAATAGGAGAGGAACGATACCAAGAATGGTTGAATCAACCACCAATTTAATTCCCGCTACGTCCAGATTCACCAATTAGGAATGACTACAGCATTAATACTAGTTCTTCACAAGCTGGAAATGGAGACAATCAAATATAGGTTGGTATGGATGATTACTTAAGGGATACGACTGCCATGGAAACAATTTTGCTAGATGCATTCCAAAATTATGATCAGCTAGGGGATGATGCTCATATCGCTAACACCTTTTTCGAAAGCCTTAAATTTTCTTCCACCACCCCTCTCTTTGGACCCGGCAGTCAGTCAAAGTCTACCTAGTTAGGGACAACGATGTTACTGTACAACTTGAAAGCAAATTTTGGCTTGTCAAATGCATGTTTCTCTGAAATTTTGAGGTAAGTTACCATAAAGTACTTCCTTTATATATAAATTTGAAATATAATCAGTACACTGCAATGAACATTACAAATGTTAAATTTTATGAACATTAATAATTATATCGACATTCAGCTCACCAGGAGCCTGGATATGGCGTTTTTCTGTGAGATGGATTACATTTGCAATAGCTCGACTGCTGTGGCGGAAGGTAATGGATTTCCTCCTCCCCTGCACGCGATTTTCTCTCCAGGCTGCGCTGATGCAAGTGTTAAAACGAACACTGGGAGGCGTTGTTCATTAGCCGCTTGCTTTGAACCGGTTCCAGATTATCATTTTCTCACAGTTCGTGGTGCAGTGTCAATCCTCCCTCTGTTCGTGGTCTCATTGGTCTGGTTCCTGCTCCCTCAGCTCAGCCCAGTGGCGTCCCAGATTTTCAGTTCTCCCCTGCCAATTCAGTTTGTTTTGTTGGGCCTAGTTCTGAGTCGGTCACCATGCCCTGTCTCCGCGAACGCATGAGATCTAGATGCGGACCCAGTCGTGGGAAATCCAACCAACAGTGCCCTCCTCCAAGCCATGGCTCTGTCCCTATCCTGCCAGAGGAAGATGGAGCCCCTGTTCCTGCGTTTTGCGTTGATCCCATCGCTACTCCCGTAGTTGCCCCCGACCCTCCACCCCATGCTCGTGAGTCTCCCTGCATCTCTCTCCCTTCGGTCCCTCCTGTCGCTCCTCGGCCCCTTCGACCCTCCATCAGACAAACCTCTCAGCGTGTTGAGCTCCGGTTTGATTGCACCTCCTGCAACGCCACCCTCACGGCTTTTATCACTGTAACGCTTTGTGAAGAAGTTCCCAATTTGGCTCCGCCCTGTTCTGCTACTCCTCTCTCCCCTCCTAGCTCCATCTTACCATGTGCGGCTCCAGCCACTTTTGGTCCTCCTTCTCAGCACGATTACAGCATGGCGACGGGGCGCACCGGTAGAGGGAGAGCTCTCAGCGAAGGACAAGAGGACAGAAGCGACACTTATGCCTGCAGAGTCATCGAGGAACCTCCCTCTCCTACTCATGGATAGCAGCTGCAAAGTCACTCAGGTTTTTTGTTTTGTTTCTGTAGGAATCATATGCTTCCAAGCCTTTCTACTCTGCTGCATAAGCAGCTTACTATTTTCAGTATTTACTTTCATGTTAGTTTGTTTTTGTGTAAACTTAAAACCGGTTTCCCTTTCATGGGCGGTTCAGACTTTGTGGTTTAAAGGACTGGTTTCCAATCCTGGGCAGTCCAGACACTCTTTGACTTGCTTGATTATCAAGCCCAGTGCTCAGGCTCACCAAGCTGACGTTGTGGCAGTTTTGTACCAGTAATTTTATACATAATAGAATTAGTCATTCTTAGAAAAAAAAAAAAATTATATCGACATTAATGTACATTTATTTATAATATAGTTTTCCATGATAAAAAACTACAGGTTTTTCAAAGATAAGGTTCTTCCAAGTGATAATTTCTTGCCTGATAGCTACGAAGAGGCAAAAAAATTGTTGAAAATGTTGGGTGTTGAGTACATATCATATCATGCATGTCCAAATGATTGTATTCTATATAGAGGATAATATGAAAACAAAGAGATGTGTCTGAAATGTGGGCATGATAGGTATGATAAATCAAAAAAGGGTAAATCACGTACTGGTCCTCCTTTTAAGATACTGAGGCACATGCCTATAATCCCAAGGATTCAAAGGCTCTTTCATTGCAAATAGTTAGCTATGTTGCAGGGATGGCATGCCCCACACAGAAGTGAGTTGGGAGTTATGTGAATACCAAATGATTCAATAGCCATGAAGCATATAGAAGATACATGGCCCAAGAAATTCAAGAATGAAGTATACAGTCTATGACTCAGCATAGCCATGGATGGCGTCAACCCATATTCCCTCCAGAACACCAACTATTCTGTTTGGTCTGTAGTAGTGATCAATAATATTATCCCCCCATGGTTGTCCGTGAAGAATGAACATTTTATGTTAGCTGTCATAGTCCCTGGTAGAAGACAAGTGAAGAATATGGATGTCTACTTACAACCACTGGTAGATGAATTGAAAGAATTATGGGATGGGATAAATGTATACGATGTATCAAGACCCATCGTAGCAGAGAGGAGGTTTACATTGTATGGAATATGTGCTTACACCACACATGACTATCTAGGCTTAGGATGTTTCTCTGGTAAATTACATGTTTAATTTATTGATTTTTTTATATATAATGTAACAATATTCTTTCACATATTAGTTATTTTATTCGTTGTAATATTATTTGTTCTGATCTTCATGATATTCTTTAACGTGCCATGCATATTAATTAATGTATACAAATATAATCTCACATGTCTTGTAACAAAAGGGTATTTTGGATGTAAATGTTGTGGACCTTCTCTGAAAGCTAGATGGTCCAAGGACCTACGAAAGCTAGTGTATGACTGCTCTAGGATATTCCTACCAGAACAAAACACTTACAGAAGAGCAGCATCCGCTTTCAATGGTAAATGAGAAAGAACCCAAAGGCCTCCAATAATGACACCAGCTGAATGGCTTAGAGCATACGAGAGAGAGAAGGAGAAGGAGTTCACAAAAATGTTCGATTCAAATGGGGAGCCTAAGTTCGATGATCCAGATTTCTTCAACACCTATGTTGAGAAATTTCCCATTGGGATGAAAAGGAAATCTATCTTTCATGACCTCCCATATTGGGAGCATCTTAAGATTGCCCACTTAGTAGATCCCATGCATATATTTTAAAAAATTTCATCTTCTTTATGGAGGCACATATCATCGAAACAAAGTGACACATTGGCGATTAGGAAAGATCTTATTACTTCAAAAAATAAAAAGAAATATTGGCCAAGACGATTAGAAAGTAGGGGATCAGAGGCAGGTGCTGGTCCCTCTAATTCATGCTTTTTCAAAGAAGGTGATGTCTCATGGATTTTAAAAAAAGATGATATATCTTTGGCAAAGAAAGTTATAATGGATGTGAGGGTGCCAACTTCATATGGGTATTCACTACGGCGCTACTTCACTGTGGATGACCATTTTTCGGGGTTGAAATCGCATGACCATTTGAATCTTCTAAGAGTATGTATAATTTCAAAAGCATGATTTTATTATTTGTTATATTAATAAATTTTATCCCATGCGGTGATCATAAAACATAACTAATTTTGTATATTATTGCACATTTTAATAATTAATTTGCAGTGTCATTATCCTTTGCTTGTTCCTGGGTGTGTGAAACATGAATTCCCTCAAGACCTAGGATGTGCCATATCTAAATTATCCACATTTGTACGTTGGATCACGTCAAAGGATATTCATGTGGCTAGCATTCCACAGTGGCGTCAAGAGATAGTTGAGATTGTTTGTATGTTTGAGAAGGAACTGTCGGTGAGTTTCATGGACTTACAGGTTCATCTTCTAATCCACTTGGTATATGAGGTTGAATTAGTTGGGGTTTTTTCTTGTCATTGGATGTTCTTCTTAGAGAGGTACATGAAGAAATTGAAAGGTTTTGATCAACAAAGGGAAAAACTTGAGGGGTCTATGGCAGAGGGGTACATATCGTATGAGTCTTTCTACTATGGCAGTGACTACATCAAGCAGATCGACAACAGACCAGGTGGGGTGATTTGGGGCGATGAATTGGATGAAGACAAAAGAGAAGGAGATTTGCTCCAAAAAAGTGGAAAAAAGCGCTTGATAAAGAGTAAGCGACTTATAATTTTTCAAATTTACAAAAAGTAATTAATATTCATGTTGAACTTCAATATAATGTATATTTTGATCTCTAAGTACTATATAATGTTGGTTTGATTTCATCAGCAAATGAAAAAATTGAAGCAATCAATAAATTCATTCTTTACAATTCTGAACCGACACACTCGTGGGTCACATTGTACGAACAAAAAAGAATGAAATGGGATAGTGACAGGAAAGAATTCAGACGGTTGAATGGTAGAAGTGTGCCTTATCCCAATCATTTAAAAGAGAATATGCCAAAAATATGCCCCAACAGCTAGGTTGCTGACCAAGTCAAAGAGAAATACGGTGCTACCGGTCGTTACCCGTGTGCCAAAGAGGATGCACTAAATGTAGGGATTGGGTGTAGCGACTTGGTAATAATTTATATGTAAATTTGAAACTTATACTAAGGCATATACATTTCATATTTTAACTGTTGGATTATTATTTATAAGACACATGACACTTATATGATTTTTTAAACTTTTTTTTATAATAGGTGCATTTGTTCCCATCTGTGTGGGCATATGGACACCATTTTCACACAGAAAATGCCGATGCTGGAAACATCACACAAGACTGTGGAGTGGAAGTCAAGTTCGATTAATCTAGTCGATCTAGCCACCGTGATCAACAACTAGTAAGAGGGACGTTAGGCTACGTCGAAAAGATATAAGAGATCATTGAAGTGGATTTTTCTTCTTTCCAATGTGTTATTTTTAGGTGCAAGTGGTGGGACACCTTTGATCAGAATAATGTAAACGAAGATTGCGATAGTAGGCTGATATGTATCAACTCTAGAAAGATGTGGGATGAAGCTAAGGAGCCCTATTTTTTCCCTAAACACTGGAACTAGGTGTTTTTCTACCCAGATGTGTTGGATAGGGGTTGGTGTATTGACGCATGACCCTAGATCAAAACATATTTTTGAGAACAACAGTGTGATCATGCCATGCGAGCTAGAAGATAATGAGGGTGATCATGAGAACCGAGAGTGATATGGTACAATATGTGTTATTTCATCAATATTTATACTTTTTAAGATGATTTTTTTGAAATATTAATGTAATATGTATTTTGAATTAATTGGTAATTTTCATTGTGTTAATGTTAAAATCAATAATTCACTTTATAATATGGTATTATGTACTTGATCTCAAAAACAATGGCATACTGTATAAATTAATTCTTTTTTTGTATCTAAGATCATAATAAATAATGACAATTCTAATTAAGTACAGGAATTTATTTGCATTATTTTCAAAATTTCCTTATGTTACAATAAATCAGATTATTCTATATTTATTATTTTACAATTATTTAAAATTTACAAATTTACAAATTTAAAAATTTTAATAAACTCATTTCACATTAATACAATTAAAATTTTACAAATATTTTACATACAATTACAATTATAATTAGAATTAGAATTATTAGAATTACAATTACAATTTTACAATTTCACGTACAATAACAATTTTAGAATTTTACATATATACAATTACAATTTTACAAATTAAAAAATTACAATTACAATTACAATTTTAGAAATTTACACATATATCATTACTATTACAATTTTAGAATTTTAAATACAATTAGAAATACAAATATTACAAATTTACAATATCATGATCATTTGGTATTTATAAATTAATTAATAAACATCATATTCATGATAAGCATCGTACAAACATCATATTTGACTAAAAAACACATTCAAAATCGCTAATTGTATCATCGTGATCATGATCATCTAACAAAACACAATTAAAATTATATATTAACATCATCAGTACAACACAAACATAAAATATACATCTCATGCTATCACATACACATCTATCTGCAAGTTGCACATAATTAAATGAACATATCTAACATGACCTAAAAACATACACATTATAATGATGATCACCAACACGTAAATTAAGTACAACTGCAAAATGAACATAAAATACATGGACCATATCATATATATATATATAACTGAATAATGTTAAAAATATACAACTGTAATATAAATGTCATGGATCAATCGATGATCGAGCCTCATCTCCATGATGACTGCTGGTAGATGCTACTGAAGGCTCATGCAAATTAGGCGCGGCGCGAGGCCGTGAACGATCATGAGATTTCGATGGTATGCTGCACCTCACAGACTGTCCATCATGTGTTGCGGCTCGCTCATAACGTGCGACAGTCCTCGTCAGTTGCGTAAGGGCTGTCGTAACTCCTATGACATGCCACATCAAGCTGTACATGTCACGCAGCATACCTCTCCACATCTGTAAGAGCCTATCATCAGCTGCTATATCTCTGAATCAGTGGGGCAGATGCCCACCTCAACAAACAATGCAATGAGTTGGTCGACCAACTCCATCCTTTATGTAGCATCACTTAGACATCGACCGCGAGCCAGTGCACCAGCAGGAGCAAGTGTCTGATCTGCATCGGCCTCCTGCTGATCCTTGCAGGTAATATTTGGCATCATGCCCTCTGCATCATCATCAAGATCCACAACTAGATCAAGTGGTGGTGGTGGCATCTAATCCTCACCATCATAAGAGCCAATGTCTACAAAATATATACAAGTACACAATAATAATTAGAAAATTTCATTACACAATTTAATAAAAACAAGTTAAAGAAAATGTTAGAATAAATTTAAATAAAATAGTAATATTAACTCTATCATCTGGCGGCTCATCATATGTGAAGAGGATGTTGGCATACCCTCGCCAATCCAACCCCACATAAGGACAAGGGACCATAACGAAGGGATGCTCAAAAACACTAGCTAGCAATCCCAGTGCATCATCTGATATCCTCGCTGGACACAGAGTCTCCTCCCTCTTGGGCATCATCTGCCCCCACATATGCATACATGCCTCAGTAATCGGCCTACGAGGCTACCGAAGAAAAGAAGGTCTCGTCTCTGGAAACCTCTCAAAAAATAAACAAAAAATCTCTGAAGCAAAAGGGACGTTGACCCTCCCTTGTGCACGAGCACGACATCTATCTAATGTTGTACAAAACTACCGTAAAAATATGGCAGACCACTTGACAAGTCATGGCTGCTGTAGTAAAGAATCAACATAATATTAAAACTCGCAACTAATGTGTTTCCTATCACTGGTGTTGTGCGAAATGGTCGAAATGATAAGTTAGAGACACTGGACCTCCTCACGACCAAACGCACCACTACGTAGTTGTCCTCCAGAGGCCTTAAAATCTGAAGGAAACAATATATCTGGTCTAATGTATCTATGGGAGTAAAATAACTGACTCCCTGCCACACAGCCAGCTAGAACCTCGGGGAACGAGGAAAAATCCACCCTTCTCCTCAAAAGCCCTGTAATAAAATATACATCCTCCTTAGTGGGCATGTACCAATGGTGGATACCAACTCAGAAACCCTGTTGCTGGGCATTCCACCTTCAGATAAGATGTCTCAAAAAACCACTATGGGACTTTAGGGAAGTAGCCTCCTCATAGAACTTGAGGAGGCCTACCTGCCTTAGGAGCCCCTACGTCGCTGCTGTAATAGGGCGAGGGTACTCATCTCTCTCCCTCTCTCTTGCCTCCCACAGGCGAACCATGTTATATTGTTCCTCCTGTTGTTGTTGTTGTTGCTCCTCTTCTCTCCTTTCATGTCTCTGAATGATTGACATATTAAACACAATTTTTTAATTAAATGACACATGTATTTACAAATATACGTATATAAATATTTTTTGAAAAATAAATAAAACAAGAGTCGGTGCGCCAAAAACACAGTCACGCACCGGTAACAGTGCGTCCCTCCACAGAGACGCACCGACGATGATGCACATAACGATATAAAAAGCACCGGGAGCGATGCTCCATAAAATATTTTTAGCACACCGTTCACTAAGTGCGGTGTTAGGAGGCCAATGCACTGACTTCACTATACGCCCCAGGGCTTATAGCTAAGTCAGTACACCGCCCTCCTGCCACCTACTTAGTCGTACGGTGCGGCCAGGTATCCGAGCCCACCGCTCTTTGTCGTAAAATTTACAATTACACGATGCGCCTTTGGAATTCACCCCGAAACCGGTGCAGATACACTTAGCACCGATTTACCAACCCGAACCGTTGACAATGTAGATTTTCGGTTCTGGTGCGCCGAAAAACTTACGTGCCCCGGTGCGGATAATTTGGTCAACGCATCGGGTGGCCGCGATTCAAAATTGTCAACGATGCGGCCTGGTAAATGGCAGTACCTTTGCCATAAAAAAAATTTAAAATAACACCGTGTGCCTCGCGGTACTACCCTGAATCGGTGCGGACTCCTATAGCACAGTGCGGTGTGACACGTAAATTTACAGCGACAAGTATAGGTGCGAACTAAATAACCGAGTGCAGCGTGACATTTTTTTTTTTAATGGTTAATTTTAAAAAGGTATTTTCAAATTATAATCATAAAAGTTTAATTATCGAAAAACAAGAAAAATACTTGTACTTTTACCGTCGAGGAGGCATATTAGGTAGCCCACCAATTTAAAAAAAGAAAATTTGTCCACTATTTTATAAGAATTCAAAATTTGGATATTGGTGGCGATGTATAGCACCGAGTGCATGCATTAAGTACGATGGGAGCACGGATGTCGGTGCGGCTCCATGAGGATAGTTTGCAGATGCTTAGAGCTGCTTTGAGTCTTGAAAAGTGAAAAATGCGGTTTTTTGGCCATAATTTTTTTATTTTTATTTAACCCTGTTCCAGTGTACGGGGTTTTTACTAGAGTACCAGTGCGTTGTATTAATGCCATAACAGGTTTTTTTTTGTTTTCGCATGCTTTTAGGAGGCACCAGGGTGGAAAAATGTAATGCACTAGTGCGCTATAGTAACTCGACACACTAGTAACGGTGTCCGGTGAACCAATGAATTTTGCATTTTTTTGGCGTAATTTTTTTATTTAACCCTACTCCGGTGGGCGGGATTTTTACTGCAGCACTGGTGCATTTCTTGTATGCCACGTCGGGCTCTTTCTGTTTTCACGCGCTTTTAGGAGGCACTAGGGCGGTGTAACGTTATTGCACCGGTGCTCTACAAAAACGTCACGCACCGGTAACAGTGTCTGTCAAACCAATTATTTCTACAGTTTTTTGGCCATAAATGTTTTTTATTTAACCCTATTCTGGTGCACGGGGTTTTTACTGGAGTACCGGTGCGTTTCCTGTATGTTGTGCCGGGCTCTTTCAGTTTTCGCATGCTTTTAGGAGGCACCTGGGCGGCGTATTTTTAAAGCACTGGTGCTCTATAGTAAGATGATGCACCGATAACAATGTCTGGTGAACCAATGATTTCTAAAGTTTTTTGGCTGTAATGTTTTGTTATCTAACCCTATTCTGGTGTTTTGCTAGAGTACACGTGCATTGTCTGTATGCCGCACCGGGCTCTTTCTATTTTTGTGTGCTTTTAGGAGGCACCGGGGCGACATAGTTTTAAAGCACCGGTGCTCTACAGTATCATGACGCACTAGGGCTTTACAGTAACCTGACGCATCGGTAACGATGCTCGGTGAACCAATGATTTCTGCTGTTTTTTGGCCGTAATTTTGTTTGTTTTAAACCCTTTTCCGGTGCGCGGAATTTACGAGGATCCCAGTGCATTTAATTCATTTTTCACTGGGACTTTTATGTTCCGCGTGCCTTTTATGGGGCACCGAGGCTGACGATATGACACACACCGACGCGGTTTCTGAATTAAAAGCACTGGGAGGGTGTGTATGGAGTGCAATGTTTCTGGTGTGCCAATGTTTTATGTGATTTTTTTGCCGTAACTTTTTTTATTTAACTATCCACCAGTGCGGGCATTTTGTGGGTGCCCCGGTGCATTTCATTTATTCCACACCTGGCAGTATCTGTGCGTTTGACATGTAACACACCGGTGCTCTACAGAAATAAAACTCACCGGGCGCATGTGTATGGAGTGCACGGTGTCCGGTGTGCCAATTTTTGTAATGCACCGGTGCTTTGTCATATTTAACGTACCGGTGCATTTTAGGTTGATAAGAGCACCAGAAGAAATACATCTGCAAAACCTTCGCCTGCCAACCTCTTCTAGGATCCTCCACTAGAAATGGACGTCTGGGATATTTTTCTATGGGGTTCCTCAAAAACATCTTCTAGAGGATCTTTTCCTTGTAGTGCCCACCAATGAATCGTTGAATCTTGGCCTTCTCCTCCTTGAGGTAAGGCACATATCTCAACAACTCCAGAATTCTGCTAGTTTATTCCTCATCGATAATAGAGTCCATATTTAGCTCATAAAACTATTTTTCCTTGTCATCATAGTACATCTTCGATAGATACTACTTCCTGAATAGTCTCTCGAATTCACTCCAAGTCAACTCCTCATGAATATCTCTAATGTTCTTTACATCTTCACACCAAATATCTGCGTTACCTTTAAGACTGAATGTAGATATCTCGGCTTTCATGTTCTCTAAGTAATCATGCAATCTGAAGAATTTATTCATTCCAATCAACCATGCTTTTGCATCATGTGATTTATTCATTTTCCCATCAAATGTAGGTGGCTTTTCTTTCTTAAACTCATCCAGAAAATATCCCCTATCAGTCCTCATTTAAGGATTATAACGATGATAACCATGATACCTTTCAGAACCAGAATGAGAATAGTACCTGTGTCCATCACCCCTCCTTTCTGAAGTATCCAAGAACCTGACATCCCTGATCGTGTCATCTCTATCTAGCCTATGCCTACTATGGGGTCTACTTCCAGATGCCCCATTAGTCATATCCTCCTATCCATATTTGATCCAAGTGGTACTTGTCTACGTAATTCTAACAAGCTCTAAAGAATTACTACAGCTAAATTCTACTTTTTTCTCCTATGTACGCATGATTCTATCATTATCTTTTTTGAAACTCCTTATTTCTTCCTTTAAACATCTCAACGTGTCTGCTAAGTCAAAAGAGTGCCCAACACCGCGCTGCTCATATGATTCATAGGGAGAATCTCTATAATATTCCATCTTGCTAGTCATATATAATCTCTTTTTTGTGAAAGGCATATTATGTCAGCTAAATCAAATCATAAACAAACCAACGTTCTTTAGTATAGTTCGCGGAGGATATCTCATCTGCAAGACCAACCAAATTAGAGCAATATATATATATATATATATCTAAAAGCATAATCATATAAACATACAAGAAACTTTTCAGCCATTATCTAGTTATCAATGCATGACTATGCTGACCACATACCATGAATTCATGCACAACAACCATCATCCAGCCAATGCATGCATAATAACATATAAATACTGACACACCTAACCAATGCACATCCGATATACACTCACAACAAATACATTTAGTAACGACACCATCAAAATTCATATGGTGAAACCACTGCAACCATGACCAACAACATGCATACACAAAAAGTACATAGACTACAAGCACAAGGACCTATATGCAACCAACATGTACATACAAAAATACATTCATCCAAGGGGAACAGAAACCAGAAATGTTTTGGGTGCAACCTAACTTGGTCTATTTTTTTGTAAAATATTGTGCAACTCAAGGAGCGAAGTGCATGGTACCGGGAAGAGAAATCTACTGTGCGATGTTTAGGGGCTTTGGGGTGGGTCGAAGCCCCTCACTTTGTAACTAATTTCGGGTTCTATTCTATTGTTATGTCTGCCTATGGTATGTGAACCATGGTTTTGTATGATGTAAATGTTAAATAAATCATTGTAAGCCTTTTTCGAAGATAATAATAGGAGATAGACATGCATAGTTGATGAGCGCAAAATGTTATGTTTTTTTTTTGTAGTATGTTTTTGGGCTGAAGGGAAGGCTCCGAATCTGTGTGCATGGAGGCCTTGAAGTGTTTGCAACTTTGTGCGCAAACCACCTGTAGCTGTGTGCGCAGGTTAAAGAATCGAATGTACTAAAGAGACTTATCATCATAAAGAAGAATATTTTGGAAGACATCTGTGTTTTCATATGAGTATTTTCTTATTATTTGCATTGCAAAGTTTTTTATATGCTTTATGTTGTGTTTTAATGATAAAGGTGCAGTGCACACAAATATTGATTGATGAATGAAGTATAGATTTTGAAAGTAGATAGATGCATCCACATGGTTCAGAATAAGAATAAGGAAGAATTTTAAAAGTAGATCCATGCTCCATTGCCCCTCTAAAGTAGAAACCTGATTCTGACATCACCCAGTATTTCCTCGGGTGAGACTACGATCTGCGCAGCAGGTCATTACCGAAAGGGATGGTAATAGAGGGTTTTGTTGGTGTGCATTTAACTTCGAACCTGGGTCAAGCCCAACCAAGCCAACAAATGGTTCCGTTGCCGAGACCAAGATCTATCTAAGGGATATGTGGATGTGGCATCCATCAAGGAAGGAAATACAAGATTGAGTAGATCTGAAAGAATAAGAGTTCACAGTTCAAGAAAATGGAAATCCATAACTATCGACAGAATCTTGGTTGCAAAGATATATTTTCATAGAAGAACATGATATTTTCTTCACAAAGTTTGTGAATGAAATACATGAATGGTTATCAAGGATTAAAAAAATAAGACTTTTTTAAGAATGGCACGCCTATTGTGTGGAACCGTGAATTGTTACAGCGACTCAAGAATATTGATAAGAACATATTGTGTAGTCAATTCTAGCGTCCTAAATTGCTAACATAAATTATCAACCAGGGTTAGTAAACTGATGAAGTGTGGTGCACTATATGTGCTTAAGTGACCTCTTCCTTACTTCGTTGTATGTGTTTTTTATTTTTTTTGGGGGTTTTGTCTTTTTAGTACTTATGTTCAAAAGATGAAATCAAATCTATGTCAAAAAGAAAAGAAAAAGAAACCTTAGACTCAAAACAGAGTGTAAATTCTATCCCTAATTAGGAAAATGATGAAAAAAAAGCATTCTAATCCATGGATATCCTAGCTTGCGAATGAACATGAAATGTAACTCAACATAATACAACCAAATCTCTTTCATCTAATATTGATATGTTTGAAGATATTTTTAAGAAAAAGAATGATTGTAAGATAATGAGGATCTTTTAATCTAATCGCAAAACAGAAAATGTTAATTAACTCAACATGATACAACCAAATCTCTTTCATCTAATATTGATATGTTGGAAGAGCGTTTTAAGAAAAATAATGATTGTAAGATAATGAGGATCTTTTAATCTAATTGCAAAACCAAAAATTAACTTAAAACATTATAGTGAAATCTCATTCATTTGATAAAGGTTTGTTGGAAGAGCTTGAGAAAAATATTACTATAATGTAGTAAGGATCTCCTATGAAATGCTGAAACAACTTATAACATTACAACTAAATCTCATTCATGAGTTAAAGGTTTATTGGAAGAGCTTTTTGAAAGAGATTAATCATAATGTGATAAGGATCTTCTATGAAGCAAAACAATCAATAACTCACAATACTACAACTTAGTCCCATTCATGAATTAAAGGTTTATTGGAAGAGCTTGTGAAAGAGACTAATTACAGTATAATGAGGAATCTGATCTAAAATTGTGTGAACAAAATATTTCTTATACAGAGATTGACAGTAGGAGCTTTTACTGGTTATTTCACCTTTACTAGAAAGGATGAAACCATAAGCTTCTGGCCCTCTTACTGACTCTGCCTAAAGAAATATAATGTAAACACTAAAAACTAAATAACAGAAAATGAAATGCTAATAACTCAAAATATCACAATTGAATCCCATTCATTTAATAAAGATGTTTTGGAAAAGCTTGAGAAAGAGACTAACTGCAATATCATGAGGATCATTTATCTAAGAAAATGACATGAAAAATAATGCTAAAAGCTATGATTTCATAAAGCAATCTAAGTAAGGAAATATGACAAAACAGAATTGAAAACAACTTATCTAGAAAACATGCAAAACCTCCTTGAATAGCAGGGGCCCTCTGCTACCAATTTGGTGTAATCCTTAGCTTCATCTCCTTAAAATTGTAATCAAAACAGCATCAAAGAACTGAATTTCTTTATTGAAAACCTCACAAATCTACATCCCATTCCATTTTAAGCTTTGTTACAAAAGACTCTCTATTCCTTTCTCTCCTTCTCCTATTTTTCACTACTTTTCATTACCCATGATAGGAGAAAGCTTCTCCTATTTATACAAAATATGAGGAGTTATCTCATTAATGGGAGTCCATGAATCTCTCCCTCCATCTCTAGAGTTACAATCAAAATAGGAAATGATAAGACACATGTCTTTCTAGAGTTTCAACACAACTAAGAAATGAGACACATAACCTTTTAGAGTTTCAATACAACAAGGAAATGAGACACATATCCTCTTGATCCCATGATCTTCTCCAACCAAATTCGAATTTGTCCTTAGAGTGCCACATAAGGGTCTTCTAGAAGTCTCATTTTTTACCTACACATGTCACAAAACTCATAACACATATAGATATATGAAACTATGTTAATTTTCTAGTTACTAATCATAAATTCACTTTAAATACATAAAATAAATAAATTTGGAAAACAAGGATCCTAACCCATATATTTATGAAAATGGTTACTTGATGTAGGGTTTTAGGTCAGATGGCTATGAAATAAGAGCTAAATGGTTATGACATAATGGAAATATGTATGAATATGGAAAACAATTTTGAGACTCAACACATATAAAGAGTTGTTTATTTATGTATCGATATTATTCTGGGAGGATTTATCATTGAGTTTGACATATACATATTTGTATCTTACATCGAAACTGAGCGAAGAGTTTTCAATGGTCTGCAAGGTAAGTATCTGAATTCTTTGAAGTTGTTGATTAAAATGATTTTATGTGAAAAGCGCATACTATGAATGCAGTCAGATTAATGTCTGGAATAAGTAAGTCTAGAGATACACGAAGTCGAAATAAATACAGAGCAGATTGTGAGAAATTTATTGAGACTGATTACAGCTCTTTGTTAAGATAATATGAAAGTGAACGAGAAAACAGTAACCCCACAACCCCTAGAGGTGCGTCGCAGTTAGGAGTTGAGAATAATCAAGTCACCTTTTGGATTCCCTATCCCGTTACTCCCCTAAACCCCCATCCCCCTCCCCATACTTTCCCTCCCCCTCCACCTCCCCATCCACCTTCACCTCCCCAAGCCCTAGGAAACATGGCCAATGATACCAAACTACCTATCTTTAGAGGACTCAGATCAAAGGATCCTGAAAAATTTTGGTTTGTAGTTGAAGCCATATGGAAAGTAAGACATATTACTAATTATGATAGAAAGAAGGCATGACTTGTCACTGCGTTGTAGGAAAGAGAGATGACATGGTTCATCAAGTATTATACAACAAATTAGGCTACTTCACTAGATGATATGAAGAAAGCAATGACTGCAGAATTTAAGAAGCCAAAATCACAGTCGCACTGTATTACTAAACTAAAGAAGATCAAGCATCTAGAAAATCAATGTCTATGGGAGTTGGATCAAAGGTTCAAAGTTTTAATGGGACAATTGAGCTTTAGCATTCCTGAAGAGCATCATAAGGATTTGTTTATAGGTACGTTATTGCCACATATCAGGATACCTTTGACATAGAAGAAGATATCAACACAGGTTGGAGCTCTGGAAATTGCGATGAAGTTGGAAGCTTTGTCGATCGCAGATACATACGTAGGAGTATGACAGATTTAAAGCCAACTAGAAAGTTTGCATTTGGAGTTGCAGGATCTGAAGAAAGTTAAGGAAGTTAGGCCATAAATTCAATCAGAAGTATGGTGCATAAAGTGTAAGGCAGAAGGCCATTATAAGGAGCAATGACCTGTGTTCAAAGAATGCCTTGCTAGTGGAGCACCAAATCCATTGAATCCAAGATCGATTGTATGGTGTGACATATGTAAAATTGCAGGTCAACATCGCTCAGAAGAGTGCTACTTTTTATAGAATTATGTGAAAACCCCGAAGCAATTGTTTTAAACTTTTGTAGATCAGTGGAGCATGATGAGAAGAACTGTCACAATTATGATTTGATGATGTAGAAAACTGTAGTTTCTTATAGAGTGGAAGTTGAGGGACGTGCACATGAGGATCAAGGTCAACATGTTGGTCAAGGAGGATTCCCAAGATGAGGAAAATTATGAGGTGAAGGCACTGGTTGAGGACGTGGCTAACTTATTTGTTACAACTGCAGAGAGGAAGGACACTTTGCATTAGATTGTCAGAATCCTACCTCCACCTGTAAGTACTGTAAATATTTGGATCATGTGATAGAAGAATCTGCGGTCCTTATGAAAAATATCCAAGAGAAAAGAAACCAAAAGCCCACACAAAATCTGCAGATGATGACCGTTGAACCAAGGGAAGATGACTCATGCATCGACATAGTGACAAGAAGTGGTGCAATGACAATAGATGATAAGGCCAAATGTAAGAAGCCGATTGAAGACACATGGGTTAGGAAGACTGTAGAAAGATCCCATGGGTTCAGTATTCAACGGGGGAAAGAAGAATTCCTGGAGGTGAAGCAAAGTTTCCTGGATCTGGAAGCTTCAACATATAACGTGCAACCACTGCAGAATTTGATACCAAATAAGAATTGCGTTGAAGTAACTACTTAGTCGAAATAATTTGATCCAGCTATATTAAGATCAAACTTGCAGACCTATGTGAAGCTGTTAAGAGATCACAAGGTTGTTCCAGGACTCCAGAAGCTAATAGACTCCTGCTCTAGTAAAGAAGAACTGTGAAGTGAGCAACATGGAGTAAAAAAATTTCATCGACATAAGAAGATAATAGGAAGGGATATGAGACTAACCGTGGATATCAAGGAATATGATATGGATCAAGTAATCCTATATTTGGGGTCTAAAGCCAATGTGTTACCTAAGAAAACTTGGGAGTGAATAGGAAAACCAAAGTTTCAATTGTCGCCGATCTAGTTGAGGATGGCCAACCAACAGAAGATCATCCCTATGGGAAGTCTCTTTGGCGTTGTAGTAGATATCGAAGGAGTGCACGTTGTTGTAGATTTTGAAGTAATTGGAATTTTAGATGATAGAAATTCATATCCTGAACTTATTGGATTGGATTGGGCTTTTGATACTGACACAATAATAAATCTGAAGAGGAGACAAATGGTGTTCAAAAAAGGAAATATGAGGGTCACTATTAATTTCGACCCATCATAAGGAGTACGGTATACAAATCATTTCCGCGATGAGTATTGCGATGCAGATATTGACAATATCTACAAGATAATAGCTAAGGAGGAATATTGGATTAATCCCACTGCATATGAAAGACTAATCTTGGAGCAGAATAGTTCCTTTACTTCAGAATCTTAGGAAGAGTTGGAAAATTAGCAGAACATGTTGCATGAAATATCCACCAGACGATGTAAAAAAATCACAAGATAAATTCACTGCATAACTTTAGAGGTATGTGATCTACCTTATTATGATGGGATAGGAGATGTAAACCTTTTTCTTGATGAATTTGAAAGAGACGTACCAGAAGAACAGAGGTTCCAAGCGTTGGATGTAGCCATGAGATCTAGACCTGCAAGATGGTGGGGTACTCATAAAGAGAATATAGGGAGTTGGAACAAGTATTGTAGGTTGATGAAGGTCATATTTGACCAAGTAAATACCAAAATAAAAGTAAAATATGATGGCAAGGATGAACCCCAAGAGAATATTTTTCGTTGGACTTTAGTCTAGGGAGAAGATCTCGAATCAGAGTGGGTGCATGTGTTTTTTCACACATTGGACATAATACCTATGAATTGGTATCTTGAAACAGAACTGCAACATGGAACGAGGAACTGGATTGACTTGGTTGAAGGATTCTTGCTAACATTTAGTTTTAAAGATGACTATCCATGCATAGATGAATCCCTTGAGGAAGTCAGAGCAGGGATTTTTAAGAACACAACTGTGTTAACTTGGACGCAACCAGAATGGGCCATGCAATTGCAACACTCACTCGAATGCTACAATGTGACAATGAAAGAGGATGATGAGGATCCACGCAATATTGATATCCCGAATCAGAAGGACATCATGAAGTTGTTGGACCAGAACCTGAAATACTTGACATAACAGAGCCCGCGAAGACAAAGAATGTGAGTATTGGATCAAAAGAAGAACCAAAATTTGCACTAATTGGATATTATTGGGACGAAGACACAGTTAGCAAAGTTGTAGAGTTCTGTCACAAGTATCAAGATCTCTTCCCCACAAGGTTTTCTGAATTGAAGGGTGTTACACAGTAATTTGTCACCGTCCCTGCAATCCCCGTCCCGCACATTGGAGGGCTCATTTTGTGACCTGTGAGCAGTGACATGGCTTGAAACCACTTTCATGACATCCCTCTGAACAAGAGCTTTCATTGCCCTGAAGATATCTCCTTGTGAAAAACCCTGAAAATGGCCCTTTTAGCATTGGCGCGAGTAGGCATTTCAGTACCCGCGCGAATGGGGAAAATACTTCAAAGAGGCCGCGCCAGTTGGCGCTCTGTCCCAGAGTCGCACTCGCGCTAGCCAATTTGAAAGGTGTTTTTTAAAAATAAATGGCGGAAGTTTCGTCCTAACTGATCCAGGAACTGATATCGATCTTGAGTTGGGAGGTTTGGCTACGGATTTCCATAGAGAGGAAATGGTTTGCCACCTCTCATGGAAGCTTCCTTGATGATAGGGCCAATCCCATGATTATAGGGATCCCAACTCCTCTTCCTCCATCTATAAAATCTTGCCCATCTCCATGGCAAGCTAGTCTTCAAGTTCCCAAATTTCGAGGAGCCTTATGCTGTAAGAGCCTCCATAATTCCCTTAAGGCCAATTTCAAGCAAGGAGACTATCGTCAAGATCCGAAGAGAGTGGTTTGTCCCATCCTTGATAGGCTTTTAGAGACGTGTTCCGCTGGCGACCCCCCCCCCCCCCGAGGGAGAATTCAGCGTCAGAACTATGGTTGTAATTTTCCTTTGATTGATTATTAATGAATGACTATTGGTTATGGTTCCACTCTTTTTGTTATTTATGATGATGAGTTATGTCCTTTCTGACTGACATATAGTTGCATCTACTGGATTTTACGCTTGTGTTTGTTTTGTTTCTCGCATGTGCAGGTGTCCCATCACGGAGATCGTGGCGATCGTGATCTGCTAGAGTTGAGGAACGGGAGCGCCACCTCTTCTACAACGACTGTGTTGGATTCCAGGTAAGCCTTCATTGCCAGTTGGTTTATTTGCAATTAGGGACCTGCGCTATAACGTGATTGATTGTTGCTAGACCCGGTCTGGGCTAGTAGGGATTGCCTCTGTCCGCAGAGGGTATTTACCTCCACAACAAATTGGAGACTCCGCTGGGGACCGTCTATCTTGTTGTTGTTCTGCTTTGTAAGCTACAGACGGAGCCTGAAGTTAGCCAGATAGCCTTCGAAACACTTTTGCTCTGCATTAGCGAAGTAGATCAACGCTGCTTCAGTCAATCTCCGGTTTAGTTTATGAACTGAACACTTGGAGTATTGTCTTGCCTTTTTGGTTGATTCTTGATTCTCCTTGCTTGATCCGCTCTTTTGGGCTGGTTCTTTTTGTGGATTTGGGTCTTTGATAGCTTGATCATTCACTAGTCTGCTTGTTGGATTGCTTATTTTTTATTTTTGACTGGGAAACTCGACTGGCGCGCTTTTCAGCCTGACAGTCGCGCCCATTGGCGCATGTTGCTTGTGTATTACCCACGCCAATTCATTTCTGGCGCTATTTTCAGCCTCACAGTCGCGCCAATCCTGTGAGCTACTAGGGTTTGTTCAGTTCTGAGCTTCCTGAGCCTGATCTGTGTGTTTGGTCTTGCTTTTTCCACTATTTGAGTGTTTTGGAGCCTGGATTTACTGGCTGTTACCTTCATCCTTTGGCTGTTTGCCCATTTCCATCGATTTTTCATTTTAGCCCTAGGTCATCTAGGTGTTGTTGTGTGTCGAGCCTTCCTTAAGAGTTTTTGGTTTCTTTCGGTTTAGTCAACCTTTTGATTTCTTCTTTGCATTTATTTGGTGGTTTTCTATTGTCTCATTGCGTTTTTTGAGTGATTGTTTCCGTCTTCATTCTAATTTAGCTTCGTCTCGTCTTGGGCCTAGATTACACGGCTCATTTTGAGTCTTTGGGATTCTTTCACATTGAGGGAATTTTGGTCGATTTGAGGTCTGATTGTGATTGCCATTGAGTGGAATTTGCTTGGTTTTGCTCTCTTGTCATCATTTCTCGAATTGCCTTTGCATTAGTTTTCATTTTTAGTGCACTTTGCTCTGAAATATTGAAAATACAAAAAAAAAATCTCTTTTTCTTTTCATTAGTTAATGAGAATTAGATATTTTCAGTGTTAGTAGTGATTGGTAACTTTGAACGAAAATCCTTTTAGTTTTCATTAGCTGCATTAGAGACATCATTGGTTGTTTCCTGTTCATTTTTTCGTTGTGTGAAAAGCTCTCAACTCTCTCATAAGTAGCTTTCATCGAATGAAATGATATACTCTGGCATATAGATTGCATTTAAGAGATTTTGGGACATTACATTCGCTAGGGCCTGAAAACTGAAACTTAATTGAAGATAAACTTTAAAATTTACTCAATTTACCTAAGGAAGCATTGAAACATTAACGAAATATTTAGAGGTCTAGGCTAGAGATGTGTTCCGGCGTCTTTAAACCTAGTAGCTGTCGTTCGCCTCTTGGCTTTAGACAGCGCTAGTACGGACTTGTGCTCCCCGTACCGTCGCGTATATAAAGGGAGACCCCACTAGGTTTCTATCCTTTATCCATAGGAGGCCGAGTCTGCCGCCCTATACCCGTGATACACCGGACACAACATTCGGGGAGATTGCCTGCACGTACGTTAAGTCCTTGGTTGATTTATGTTTCATCCAAGGTGTATATTGCAGTTCACGGTTATTTGGTACACCCTTTGCCTAGCATTCCTAAGTAGTCATTTCGATCTTTTCTGACTCTTTAAATTTGAAAAGGTCATCAAGCGCTTGTCCTTTCACACTTGTTTCAAAACTGAAAGAGATAGAGTCACCTTTTGCCTGTTTCTCGACTCTTAAAATATGAAACGGTAGAGTTTTGTTTCAATGTTTTAAAAATTAACTGCCCACGAAATATTCTTGGTTAAAGTTAGTTTCCTTAGGGTGTTGTTCTGAAGATCGTTTTTTATGGCAACATTTCCGGAGTTCACCAACCAAGGAATCCCCTTCGAAGGGAATCCTAGTCCTTTTCCTCCTTTTGGAAATGTTGGCGCTCCTTATATGGCAACGTTGTCCCTTCCTGGGTTAACTGTTGGGTTGCCTGTTTGGTTGTTTTCAACCTCTGTGGTCCCGAATGTCTCGGCTACTGTTCAATCAGTTCCTCCGCCTGAACAACATCATGTTGATTCCAAGGTGGACCTCTCCCCTTCTTCGCCTGTTTCTGCGTCCTCCTCTTCTACTTCGCCTAGTGAAACTCTGGATTCGAGTAACTAGGTGGCTAAGAAGAAGAAGAATAAGACAAAGAAGAAGAAGTCTGATAAAAGAGAGGCTAAAGATGTCGCTATTTTTTCTGACACACCTCCTCTTGATAAACCTTCCAACCCTACACAAAAAGTCAAGTTCCCTTGCATGTTGTGCATGGGAGACCATCTTCTTCGAGACTTCCCTGGCATTCCCAAGGTGCTCGAAGTATGGTCCAACGGTCGTCCACCGTTGCCTTTGGCCTCCAGGAGTCAAGTTGGGGGCACGTCTTCAGCTAGTGTTGGTAAGACTCCTAAGAAGCAGGGTAAGATTACCAATCCCTGTAATTTGTGTGAAGGGCACCATGCCATTCACCTTTGTCCGTATATGGATGAAGCCAAACGAGTCTTGGACAACGCAACCGTTTCTACACCATGCCTCCTGGATGGTTACAAACAACTTTCTTTGAGTCCTCCACTAGCTGATCCTACGATTGGTCAAGAGTCATCCTTGGTCGATCCCACTCCCCTGGAAATTCAAATTCAAGAATCCATCCCCAACCAACCATTGGTCATGGAATCGGTTGAGCTAGCCCCGTCTGCGGTACACCATGTCTTTTCCGTTGAGAGTGGATCTCACACCCCTCATGTCCTTCTAGTTTCTTCAGATTCTTCGGACTTGGAGAAAGATTCTCCTGTCCTCGTACCTCAAGAAGAAGTTGCTCCTCCGCTTCCCATGATGGAGGTCCTGGAGGATACCCCTCCCACCTTCGAGATGGAGGTCGTGGAGGATGCTCCTTCTTCTTCCGTAACACCAGGGGAAGACCATCTCGGTTCGATGGTAGCCCCTCCGAGTAGTTTGGTCGCTTCCTTTGATTGGACCCGATTTTCAGGATACTGCCTTCCATCTTACGTGCCTTTCAAGATCATAGTATAGGCTTTTGGTCTGGTCGTACCCAGCACCATTATAGATGAAGGCGCGTCTGTTAGTATTATATCATCAACTACTTGGCAAGCTTTCGGTTCGCCACCGCTTATGCCTGTTACGCAGAATATGTTGGCTTTTAACAGAAGAACCAGTCAACCGTTAGGGATCCTTCCAAGGCTACCTGTTACTTTGGGAGGTAAAACCGTTCATATGGACGTGATGGTTGTTCCATGCCCCTTGGATTTCAATCTGCTCTTGGGGCGCGATTACACCTATGCCATGGGAGCGCTTGTCTCCTCCCTCTTTCGTGTGGTCTACTTTCCGCATGAAGGACGAATCGTGACCATTGATCAGTTTTTGTTCTTTGGTCCCGATGTGGCAACTCGCCCGCCATCATCCCTTCCTAGTTTTTATCCACCCGTTGTATCTGCCCCACCATAGGTCAACTATGTGGCTACCTACCCCATGCCTATGCTCAATGATGATGCCGTTGTGCATCAGGTGCTGGGGGCATTGGGTCCTGACTTCCAGGATGCTTTCCTTCCATCGGGAGTCGAACTCTTGGAAGCGATGACTTCTTGTTCATTATGATGAAGTCGGTCGGAGCATGTTTCCTTGTCTTGTGTCAAGCTCCTTAAAAAATGAAACAAGGTCGTTGGAGCATAGTTCCTTGTCTTGTGTCAAGCTCCTTAAAAAATGAAACAAGTTGGTCGGAGCAGAGTTCCTTGTCTTGTGTCAAGCTCCTTAAAAAATGAAACAAGGTTGTTGGAGCATATTTCCTTGTCTTGTGTCAAGCTCCTTAAAAAATGAAACAAGCTGGTCGGAGCAGAGTTCCTTGTCTTGTGTCAAGCTCCTTAAAAAATGAAACAAGGTTGTTGGAGCATAGTTCCTTGTCTTGTGTCAAGCTTTTTAAGAAATGAAACAAGGGTGTCTGAGGATAGTTCTTTTAATGTGTCAACCTCATTAAAACAATGAAACACATTCCTGTTCAATTCGTGTCTTTGATAAGTTCTCGTAAAATCCCAGTCGAGTCTTTCTTAGATCTCGTAACTTGAACCTTCACTCCATCTGCCTTTCATATGGATTGAAGCTTGGGGGGCATGTACCTCGAATTGAGTCACCATGCTGAGATCATGCTTACTTTTTCAAGCATAGTTTGTTTCTATTTTAAGCTTGTGTAAAAATGAAACCAGTTTCAAGCATAGTTTATCTTTGTTTCAAGCTTGTGTAAAAATGAAACCAACTTCAAGCAGAGTTTCTTGATTTCAAGCTTGTGTAAAAATAAAACCTTTCCCATTTTACCTCTTGTGATTGTCATTTTATCAGCCTGTTTTGCCAGATGAGCCTTGGTTTTCTCACTCCATCGTCACTATCTGCTTGGCCAATCATATGCCTTCACTTGGTTTTCTTACCCATTCCTGAGGAACCGCTGCGATGAGTGGTCTTGTTAGCCAGCCTCTCAACCTTTATCTTGTTATGAGTAGTTCCACCATTGCCGGAACCAGTAGCTACCCTTTATACCACTCGTTCCTCAAGGAGGAGTCAACTTTCAGCTCTTTTCTGACTCTCTAAACATGAAAATATTTCCGAGGCCCTTATCGTTTCGATCTCGTTAAAGTGGACACAAAACGAAATCTACCCAGTATACGTTTACCCCTTTTTCGGGCTGGGATAGATTATTTACGAAAAAAGGAATACCCTAGCCTATCGCGACTAGGAGGTTTTCTCAGACATAGTTTCTACCTTTTCGGATCTGAGGAACTATTTACGAAAAGGGACCTCTCGAGTTTACTTTTCAGCTGTCTTTTCAAACTCTCTAAACATGAAAAGACGCCGAGTTCTTCCCTTGTCAGACTCATTAAACCCTGATGACATCGGATTCAGTCGAAATGACGTTATTCGAGTCGCTCCTTCCTAGGGCTCGTTAAATGTACTAGGATGGACTTATATCACAAGCATATGCTATCCCCTTCAAGCTTGTCACCAAAAATAATTGGGGTACTTGCCAGAAATGGCGAGGAAAAATGGAACCAACATCATTGTCGTGTCGGCAGTATGTCGCTCTTGAACATGGCACTTGTCTGCATTCGTGTCGGGTTGGGGACATCTCATCTTGTTTTTCACTTGACTCCGTGGGTTTGGGTAATCCCTTTTGACCTCTCATCTTCTCTTTGCCTCGTCGCCATGACCTTTGATCCGTTGATGTCAAATACTACCAAGTCCACTGTCGTGCCGTTCATATGTTTAAGAGAAGTTGACCTCTGCAAATATCAACCTCCCTCTGATTCTCATCTAATCGTGATTCACGAAAAACATTATGTTTCTCTGTCTCGTGTCGATGATGTGGGAAACACTATGGCCCACCTTCGATCAAGATCACTTCCTGTTGACTCCAGCTCATTATCCAGGAAGTTGATCTAGAGACTCCCTTCTGGTACCTTGGGGCTTGCATGCCTCAATGGCAGGTTCTTTGCATTCGACGCGAGGTTTTCATCATTGACCTCCGATCGGGTGATTCTACGGGTGTTCGATGCCAACTCATTGATTCACATGCCATAGATTGTACCTATAATACCTTGAGGGCCATTGTCATTATTGGTGGTGCCTCTCGCATCTGTGAATAGCTTTCATCATTGGCTGGTAATCAGACGATGTTCTTGCATGTTCGACTTTAGCTCACATATTCGCATGCTTGAACTTGTACTTTTTTTGGGTCGAGATGGAGCACAAGACCCTGGATTGTGTCTTTTGTAATCCAGGCTGCGATTTTGTGGATTATTATGATTATTTACATGACTCACTGATTGGATGGCTGCGACCATACGAGTGTATTTATCGATCCTCACGGGATGGGCTGCGTCACATGCCTTGGATACGGATTATTGTATACTCTGTTATGGATGGCGTGCCCACATCTTAGCATATATATCATGTGTATACGAGAATATGGGTTTTATTTCTTTGCGCGGGTTTCAGAACGGCGACGGAGTTTCCCGGTTGGACACGTTCTCGTAAAGCATCTCACCTCTTCTCTCTCGGGCCTCATGCTTTAGGGGGCATCATTTACACGATGATTTGTCACGAGCCCTGCAATCCCCGTCCGCACATTGGAGGGCTCATTTTGTGACCTATGAGCAGTGACATGGCTTGAAATCACTTTCATGACATCCCTATGAACAAGAGCTTTCATTGCCCTGAAGACATCTCCTTGTGGAAAACCCTAAAAATGACCCTTTTTGCATTGGCGCGAGTAGGTAGTTAGGGTACCCGCGCAGTAGGCGCTTTCAAGGCACGCCGGTACAACGCTCATCCCCAGTCACTGCACTTGTGTTCAATTTTGAGAGGTGTTTTTTAAAAATAAATGGCGGAAGTTTCGTCCTAACTGATCCAGAAAATGATATCTATCTTGAGTTGGGAGGTTTGGCTGCGGATTTCCATAGAGAGGAAATGGTTTGCCACCTCTCATGGAAGCTTCCTTGATGATAGGGCCAATCCCATGATTATAGGGATCCCAACTCCTCTTCCTCCATCTATAAAAGCTTGCCCATCTCCATAGCAAGCTAGTCTTCAAGTTCCCAAATTTCCAGGAGCCTTATGCTGTAAGAGCCTCTATAATTCCCTTAAGGCCAATTTCAAGCAAGGAGACTATCGTCAAGATCCGAAGAGAGAGGTTTGTCCCATCCTTGACAGACTTTTCGAGACGTGTTCTGCTGGCGACCCCCTCCGAAGGAGAATTCAGTGTCAGAACTATGGTTGTAATTTTCCTTTGATTGATTATTAATAAACGAATATTGGTTATGGTTCCACTCTTGTTGTTATTTATGATGATGAGTTATGTCCTTTCTGACTAACATATAGTTGCATCTACTGGATTTTACGCTTGCGTTTTTTTTTTTTCTCGCATGTGCATGTGTCCTATCACGGAGATCATGGGGATCGTGATCTGCCAGAGTTGAGGAATGGGAGCGCCACCTCTTCTACAATGACTGCATTGGATTCCAGGTAAGCCTTCATCGCTAGTTGGTTTATTTTCAATTAGAGACCTGCACTATAGCGTGATTGATTGTTGCTAGACCCGGTCTGGGCTAGTAGGGATCGCCTCTGTCCGCAGAGGGGATTTACCTCCACAACAAAGGGTATAGTAAGAGACCTAAGAGTTATGAGGATTACTATGAAAACTGATGCGAAGTTAGTAAATAAAAGTCCATATTGATTGATTTTGAATTATAAGGAAAAAGTGAAGGCACAGTTAGAAAAAATGATCAAAGCAGAGATCATTGAACAGGTCAAAGAATATGAATGGGTAAGCCCCATGGTAGTTCAGGAAAAGAAGGCAAAGGGCGAAATCAAAATATGTACGGACCCAAGGAAATTGAATGATGCATGTTTGCATGACCCCTTTCCCACACCATTCACGGACGAAGTATTGGAAAATGTAGGAAGACAAGAGGCTTATTCTTTCACATCTGGCTTTCCGGGTTACCATATCAAAATTGCACTAGAATAAATACATAAGACAACTTTTGCTAGAGGATGGGGTTGTTACGAGTACATTGTGATGCCTTTTGGCTTGAAGAATATTGCTCTGCCATATTTTCTAGAGTTTTAGTCACAACTTTCAAGGAGTATATACACAATTTTTTGGAGGTTTACTTTGATGATTCGACACCTTGTGTTGTTGAAGAAGCTTGTTTTCAGCTTGAGATCGATGTTGGATATGTGTAGGCAGTATCAAATATCGTTGAATTTGAAGAAGTGCATTTTTTTTTAACTTTTTGTATACTATTGGGGCATGTTGTTTGTAAACATGGATTGATAAACCTGGATTGATGATAGACCCTGCGAAGATTGCTGCTATTATGAACCTGGAATCACCTAAGACAATGAAGAAACTATGCAAGACACTTGGACATACTGGTTACTAAAGAAATTTTATAAAGGTGTATGCCCAGGTAACTGTGCTAGTGGAGAAGATACTCAAGAAAGATGTTACCACGGACCATATCGGGATGAAGGCTTCCATCAGTGCAGAAGCTTGCATTCTCGTTACTCGACGCTGTTTTCCCGTATACCAAAGGCAATTTCTCGTTGGCCAGGGACAAGTCTTTGTTGAGGGCGAAGCCCATGTAGCTTTTGCCGTTGCCAAGCACAACCAGTGCCACGCCTACGGTGGTTATCCATGGCGTCGTGTCGAAAATATTATAAGGCCCTGAATTACCAGCATTACCAGCGGAACACGAGACAAAAACACCCTTCTCAGTTGCTTCCAGAGCTCCAATTGCCAGAATATCGTGATAATAACCGGCACCACTAACGATGCCGAGCGATATGGATAGCAGGTCGACTCCATCGGAAACAGCCGCCTCCATTCCCACAAGCACATCGGAGGTCACGCAGTTAAACTCCCAACAGACTTTATAGACGGCCAATCGAGCTTTGGTAGCGATGCCTCTAGCCGTTCATCCGGCGAAACCAAGGAAGGTGGCAGCAGACACCTCCGATCCGGCCGCAGTAGATGAAGTGTGCGTGCCATGTCCATCGGCATCTCGAGGAGATCTGTAATCTTCCTTTCCGTGGATACGACCGTACTGGGCTTCATATCTTTTGACAAAGTAACGGGCTCCAATGAGTTTATTACTAGCACAACCACATTAGTAAAAACTAATGTGGTTGATATACGCCGATAGGCGTATATAAAATAGATTTACAACCACATTTACCAATGTGGTTGATATACGCCGATAGGCCTATATCCACTACCCATCAGATTAATTTATATATCAATAAATAAATATTATATATAATAAATTTATTATATTAACTTGAAAAATATATATTATATATTAATAAGAATAATAATATATTAAATATATAAATTATGATTAAAATCACAAGAAATATTTTATATATATTAATAATATTATAAAAATATTAATAATATATATTAAAAATATTTATTAATATATTAAAAATATTAACTATATACATACTATAAATTAACTTGAAATATATATAATATATATTAATATAAAAAAATATTAATAATATATAATAATTTAATATATCATACATGGCTATATTTTTAATAAAGCAAAAGAACTAATAATACATTAATAATATATATTATATCATAGTTGGTTATATTATTAATAATATATATTAATAATATTATAATATTACTAATAATCATTATTAATAAATATTAGAATATTTATTTATAATGATTATTAGTAACATTATAATGTAATATTTCTTAATAATAATTATTAGTAATATTATAATATTATTTATATTACTAAATAAATATTAAAATATTATAATATTATTTATATTACTAAATAAATATTAAAATATTATAATATTATGAATATTTATTATTAATAATGCATATTAATAATATTATAATATAACTAATAATCATTATTAATAAATATTTGAATATTTATTCATAATATATAATATTAATAATATTATAATATTACTAATAATCATTATTAATAAATATTTCAATATTTATTTATAATTATAATTAGTAATATTATAATATTATTAATATTACTAAATAAATATTAAAATATTATAATACTATTAATATATATTATTAATAATATATATTAATAATATAATAATATTAGAAATAATCATTATTAATAAATATTTGAATATTTATATTACTAAATAAATATTAAAATATTATAATATTATGAATATTTATTATTAATAATGCATATTAATAATATTATAATATAACTAATAATCATTATTAATAAATATTTGAATATTTATTCATAATATATAATATTAATAATATTATAATATTACTAATAATCATTATTAATAAATATTTCAAAATTTATTTATAATTATAATTAGTAATATTATAATATTATTAATATATACAAAAAATATATTATATATATTTTTTATATCATAATAAGTATTAATAATATATATTAAAAATATTTATTAATATATTATTAATATTAACTATATACATACTATAAATTATCTTGAATCATTATTAATAAATATTTCAATATTTATTTATAATTATAATTAGTAATATTATAATATTATTAATATATACAAAAATATATTATATATATTTTTTATATCATAGTAAGTATTAATAATATATATTAAAAATATTTATTAATATATTATTAATATTAACTATATACATACTATAAATTATCTTGAAATATATATAATATATAATAATAATATTTATTAATATAAAAATAATAAAAATAATATTTAATATTTTAATATTTATTTATATATTAATATCATACATGGTTATATTATTAATAAACCAAAAAAATAATAATATATTAATAATATTATAATAATATTTATTATATATTAATAATATTATTATAATATTATAATATTACTAATAATCATTATTAAACTCAAGAGAGTAATAAACCATATGAAACAAAATTTAAAAACAAAAAACCTAAGAGATTAATAAACCCTAACAATTAATATTTTAAAGTGAAGATATTAATAAACCCAAGGAATAATTAATAATACAAACCCAATGTCATCATAAACCAAAGGTTTAAATATTATAAACCATAGGAATTGGTGAACCCAAGGGATAAATATTATAAACATAAGGGATAAAAAATAAAAACACAAGAGATTAATAAACCAAAAGAACTAATCAACCCAAGGGTTTAATATTATAAAGCAAAGGAATCAGCGAACCCAACGGATAAATATCATAAACCTAACGGATGAATATTATAAACAATAAAGATTAATAAACGCTAAGAATTAATATTTTAAACTGAAAAATCTAAGAAATTAACAAACCCTGAGAAATAGTATTTTAAACTCAAGAGAGTAATAAACTGAATGTGTGATTAACATCATAAACCCAAGAGTTTAATACTATAAACCAAATCAATTGGTGAACCCAAGGGAAAACCATTACCCAAAAAATTATAAACCAAAGGAATTGGTGAACCCAAGGGAATTGATTTAAACATTGAGACAATTTGACACCCATTGCTGTAGGCACCCATCAGAAAGGTTGTTAATTGTTACAAGTGACTTTCTATTGAGACAATATTTGAATGACGTACATTGACTGCTATTTATACTGATCAAGTATTCATATTATAAACCAAAAAAACTAATAAACCGAAGGGTTTGATATTATAAACCAAAGGAATTGGTGAACCCAAGGGACAAACATTACCCAACAAATTATAAATCAAAAGGAATTGGTGAACCCAAGGGAATTGATTTTAAACATTGAGACAATTATTGTCACAATGCGACGCTGGACCAACTATGACCATGGTCGTCCAGGGTGATTTTCTATAATGAGACAATGTTTCTCATATTGTGTCATTTGATCTCATGGATGCTATTGATCGATTATTCATATTATAACCAAAAGAACTAATAAAACCCAATAATTGATTGTGTTATAGCATTGCAATTGCTGTCACAATGCGACGTTGGACCAACTATGACCATGGTTGGCCATGGGTGATTTTCATATTGAGACAATATTTGTCAGAATGTGACATTTGATCGTGGATGATATAAACCCAAGGGTTTAATATTATAAACCAAATGTCTGGTGGAACCAAAGGAAGACCATTACCCAACAAATTATAAACCAAAGGAATTGGTGAACCTAAGGCAATTTATTTAAACGTTGAGACGCATTGCTGTCACAATGCGACGTTGGACCAACTATGACCATGGTTGGCCATGGGTGATTTTCATATTGAGACAATGTTTGTCAGAATGTGACATTTGATCATGGATGACATTGATCGATTATTTATATTATAAACCAAAAGAAGTAATAAACCCAAGGGTTTAATATTATAAACCAAAGGAATTGGTGAACCCAAGGAAAAACCATTACCCAACAAATTATAAACCAAAGGAATTGGTGAACCCAAGGGAATTGATTTAAACATTGAGACAATTGTTGTCACAATGCGACGTTTGACCAACTATGACCATGGTTGGCCATGGGTGATTTTCATATTGGGACAATGTTTGTCAGAATGTGACATTTGATCATGGATTACATTGATCGATTATTTATATTATAAACCAAAAGAACTAATAAACTCAAGGGTTTAATATTATAAACCAAAGGAATTGGTGAACCCAAAGGAAAACCATTACCCAACAAATTATAAACTAAAGGAATTGGTGAACCCAAGGGAATTGATTTAAACATTGAGACAATTGTTGTCATTATTCATTATAACCAAAGAACTAATAAACCCATGATGCATTATTATAAACCAAAAGAATTGGTGAACCCAAGGGAAAACCATTACCCAACAAATTATAAACCAAAGGAATTGGTGAACCCAAGGGAATTGATTTAAATATTGAGACAATTTTTGTCACAATGCAACCTTCAACCAACTATGACCATGCTTGGCCATGGGCGATTTTCATATTGAGACAATATTTGTCGTAATGTGACATTTGATCATCGATGACATTGATCGATTATTCATATTATAAACCAAAAGAACTAATAAACCC